>CAJVQA010001282.1:0-26464 GCA_910591915.1 Cetraspora pellucida | reverse complement strand
GTCTTAAAGAAAGTAAAAGAGTTAGAATTTCACCTTGTGTGCTATATGAGGCATTATTTAGAAAAACATAAGCAGAGGAAATTACTAATAGAGCAGCTCTAGTAAAAAGGTTAATAACAAATGAGATTGGAAAAAGGATTAGTCAAATTCTAAACAGACAGGCAACACAAAAATGTATAGATATAGTAACAAGAACAGTATAGAATACATTTTACAACCAAGTATGAAGAGCCTGTTGTGAAAAAGTACAAGAATGAGAGAAAAATGTTAATATAACAAGCAAAATGAAAAAAGGTGCTTGAACTAGGAAAAGATCAGAGAAAAGGACAAAGAAGAATAAGATGGCAAAAGAAGAAGAAAAGAAGAGAAGATTGGAAAAAGTGAATCGAATGAAGAAAGAAGCTTGGAAGACAATTGATATACTTGTCACAGAGGGGGGAAGACCTTTCTGGTATGGCTTTAAGTAGTTAGACGAGCAGTCTATTTCTAACTAAGATAGTATAGCAGGTTGCACTTAGGTACCAATAGGTGGCTGAGTGATACTAGACTTAAGTATTGGAAAATTTTATGTAATTATAATTGTAAATAGTTTCAAGAATTTTAATAAAGTACTAGTGTAACTGCTTAAGGTAAAAAAAAAAAACAAAAAAATAATAATAATAATAATAAATAAATAAATAAATAAAATAAAATAAAACTAAAAATTAAAACTAAAATAAAAAAAAATAAAATAAAAAAATAAAATAAAAAATTAAAACTAAAAAAAAAACAAAAAAAAACAAAAATAATAAAATAATAAAATAATAATAATAAAAAATAAATAAAAAATATAATAAAACTACAAATTAAAATTAAAAATAAAAAAAATAAAAAAACAAAAAAAAATTTAAAACTAAAAAAAACAAAAAAAATAAAAAATCATTTTACTTGATTAAAGTGAATCAAAATTAACAAAAATCCAGTTTACTTGAACCAAATTCAGATTCAAATAAATTAAAATTAGGGTTTATTGAACCAAAATCAGAATCAAGTAAACCAAAACAGGTTTACTTGATTCTAATTCGAATTCAAGTGAGTCAAAATCAGATTCAAATAAATCAAAATCAGGTTCATTTAAACCAAAATTAGGATTACTTGAACCTAATTCAGATTTAAGTAAGTCAAAATTGGAGTTACTTGAATCTAATTTGGAACAAGTGTGTTAAAATTAGAGTCATTTGAACATAATTTGGATTCAAGTAAGCTAAAATCAGGTTTACTTAAACCAGGTTTAAGTGAACCAAAATCAGGTTTACTTAAATCTCATTTAGGTTTAAATGGATCAAAATCAGGTTTAAGTAAGTTAATCAGATTCATTTAAACCTAAGCTAGGTTCAAATAAACCAAAATCAAATTTACTTGAACCTAATTTAGATTCAAATAGATCAAAATCAGATTTACTTGAACAAAATTCAAATTCAAATAAGTCAAAGTCAGGTTCACTTGAATCTAATTTGGGTTCAAGCTGCTAAAACTAAGTTTACATGAACTAAATTTAGGTTTAAGTAAGCTAAAATCATGTTTACATAAATCAAATTCGATTTTTTAAACTAAATAACTACAAAATCTGGGATCTAAAATACTTAAAACCTAGGCCTGAGGCAACACTCAGACCTGAAACCTAAATTAATTAAGGTCTATTTCCGGAGCAACACCTGGGCCTAAGACCTAGTTATAGATTAATATTGTGAAATAAAATTATATGAATACATGTAAATATCATATGATTTGACCAATTAGAATTAGTAATTATTTGTACTATCTAGGAAAAACATATAGCGATCTAGGCAAATTTAGTTATTTGTGAAGTTAATTTTTTTTGATCCAATTTACATTCTATAATTTTACTATAATAAATAAACTATTTTAAATTATATACTATAAAATTTTAATAATAATTAACCTAAACATTAAAAAGTTTTATTAGTAACATATTTTTATTTACTATGTACTACAACAGTGATCATATGAAAAATGATTTATGTTCACCCTACCTTTAAATTATATCACCAATTTCACATATCTCTACCAAGTGTAATCAATCATTATTTCTAACTTTAATTTCCAAACTTCTTATACATAGAAACTTTTCATATTATATTACATATTACAATAAATATAAAAAAAACTTGAGATATTAATAGTTTATCGTACTCATGAATGAATGATTTCCAATTTATCAAATAACTTTCTGACAATATGCTATTTGTGAATATAAATAAATTTACTTTTTATCTTAATGTAGTATAACTGATATTTAATTTACTTTAGAAAAATAAAAAAAGTTCAAACTAACATCAAGCTTAGTATATTTAGATGAGAAAAAATTCATTCTCAAAACCTTAAAAACAAATGCATATTTCTATAATTATTTAGATGATGATGTAATGATAAAATTAATAAAATGTCTGCATGATAAAATTATTGCTTTTAAGTAAATATAAAAATAAAATAAATTATTATTATATGATATCTATATTAAACATTTAAATAAGGAACTATTTGAAAATTGTGCAAATTGAATGAAAATTAGAAGAATTACAATAAATCATTTTGCAAACCATGGTAATAAAATCTCTGCATAATAAAATTAATAAAAAGATGCTGCATAATAAAATTAACAAAAACAAAACCGATACTTATAAGGAAAAAGCTATAAAACTCTTTTTAGTTTAGTGGTTTTATTAGGAATTCCGCAAGTGTTGTAAGAGTATACAATAAAACAAGTGCTCATATCTGGCACTTACTGAATCTATATATAGATGTCACCAAGAGAAAACCAGACTTTGAGTTTTTAACTTTATGACTTCCATATAGGCACTATCACCTTAGTCACATCGAATTTTGGTTACCAACCTAAGGTTAGACCGTAATAAAATCACTATGACTATTATATTAAAATCCATATCAAAAATATTTAAATATCGTCCAAATTTGAAAGTGTTTTGAATAGCAGCCAATCAAAACTAATTTCTGTCATGCTACTTTACCAACTTACATTACTAACTATTTGGATCATTTAAATCATTTGTGTACAAAATACTGTATTGGTCGAATAGCTAATACAAAGATTATATCAGATCAATTACTTTAATCAAACTTATAGTTTATGTTGAATGCGGGATAAATTACATTTACATTTACATGAAATTTTTTGCACGACTAAAACTATTAGACTAAAATGAAATTTTCACATTGTAATATATGTAATTTGTCATCCAAAATAACTTAAGGCATGAATATCGATTAACTAGGTGAAGCTCTTTTATATAGATCTATGTATTTTTAAAAATTAGTTTTTATCTAGTATCTATTAGATTATCAATTAACAATTATTAAAAGACATAATTTGGGCCTCGAAATGACTCATTTGTCATTTAGATCATTTGAGTAATTTCGGAACTTTACCATTTCTATTTTCCGACTATCTAAATATATTCCTTATACGGTCTTAGTCGCTATTTTTTAAATTCTTTACACAAGCTATAAAATATCCATCTAAAGGTTGTATTTAATTTTTCTAAATTGAATCCATATTATGTATTAGACTCTATTTTAAACACCAATATTTTCATAACCATTGTCATATTTTGCCTTAGCAATTTCGACCAATTCTGCCAAATCACCACTTCGATCACACATTCGACGAAACATTGAGTCTGGCTTTTGCAGGAGAATATATGGATGATCAAACTCTACAATTCTTCCAGCATCTGTTGTAATTACAAAATATAATTAACAAATAAGTTCATAAAAATCAACGATAAATATTTCGAATAAGATCGAATAAGACTAAATGATACTTACCTAACACTAAAATTTTGTCATAATCTACAACGGTTCTTAAACGATGTGCAATACATAGCAGAGTTGCGTCGCTAAACTCTTCACGTATTGTTTTTTGAATCATACGATCTGTCTTAAAATCTACACTAGCGGTTGCCTCATCCATAATAATTAACTTAGATCTACGAACCAATGCCCTTGCAAGTGCAATCAGTTGCCGTTGACCCTGACTATAATTATTACCATTTTCACTAACGGGTGCGTCGAGAGTCCATGTTATTTGACCCTGTGATTGTTCATTTTGTGATAATTTGTTATCATTACCAGCGCCTGAACCTACAGTTGCATAATCGATTAGATGAGCTCTTCGAAGTGCATTCCATAGTTCAGCATCGTCATGTTCACCAAAAGAATCTAAATTGCTCCTATACATTTTATGCCAATTTTAAATAACAAGTCATAAGCAATGAGAAAAATATATGATGCAATTGTAATTAATAACTTTTCCGAAACAAACAAGTTATCAAGGAATAAAAACGTTACCTCAAAGTTCCGCTAAATAACACCGGATCTTGAGGTATTATAGTAAGCCTACTCCTTAAATCAAAAAGACCAATAGTTGAAATATCAATACCATCAATAATTATTTGACCAGAAGTTGGTTCCATAAACCTAAAAAAAGATGTGGCCAACGTGGATTTCCCAGACCCTAAGAATACAGAACGTTAATCATCTCATTTAGTGGACTCTGAATATAATAAATTCATACAGATAATTTATAAATGACTAATATACATTATTAAGTTATATGCTATTCAAATAGGAACTCGAACAATACATAGAAAGGTTGTATTAGGTTTAATTATAAAATTTTAGCAACTTTTTTTTATCCACAACATGCAGCTCTGATTGGTTGAATATTATTTTAACCAATTATAATTGCAGGAAAGTGGATACTACAGTAATATAACCATATAACCTCTATCTGCATTGTTAGGTCCTATTTAAATACATCAATGTGTAAGTTTACCAGTTCTACCAACAATTCCAACCTTTTCTGCAGGTTGAATGTGGAATGAAATGTCTTTTAATACCGGGGGATTATCAGGTGCATATTGCATAATGAGGTTTTTAACTTGAATATCTCCTCTTGAAGGCCACTCTGGTGATGGGCGATGACCTTCGATAATTCTTGGTGGTTCTTCTTCCAATATCAGATAATCTTGAATTCTCTCAACTAGAAATTCGATAAAAAAGAGTTATAATATAAAAAAAAGACATAAATATAAAATAATGAAACTTACTTGAGTTCATATTCATCTCCTGAACGGCATACATACGAATAACCCAAATTACATGTCCGGTGAAATTTAATGCATTTATCAATGCGAAACCTGCTAAACCAGGATCCATTCCATTGGAAAGATTATATACAACAATAACAGCAGTGGAAAATCCAACTAGGCCACCTGCAAAATCAACACGAGTATGAAGCCATCGATTGCATGCCCAATTGAATATGTACGGACGATTATTGTTATCTACGAGACTCAACATTCTTTTCATCAATCTTTTTTCGGCACCAAATGCTCTGATAGTAGACACGCCTGTTATGGTCTTTATGCATTAAAATATATGGATATAGGTAATAAGCAAAAACAATACATTAGCATCTAAATCAAGAATGGTAAAGTATTTACCTCGCCAAATGCTGCATATATTGGAGACCTACTAACAGATTCCAGGCCTAGATAATTATATGTAAATAAATTGTTGTAATCAAGATAACTGAAAATGATTATAAATGGTCAGGTATATTACGTTTTAAATCTCTGGACGTAGCTATATAATATGCACCAATAACTATAAACATTGCTGCAATGAAAGCACCAGCTATTAAGAATTGAGGCATTACAATTGAAATGGCAAAAATCACCGACACGGTAGAAAAGCACGAATAAAGAAGAAACATAATAATAGGAGAAAACATTTGGTCAACTGTTTCCATATCTTTAGAGAATCGATTCAATATTCTTCCTTCAGAAATTTAACATATATTATTAGGCGCGTGAATTACATGAAATCAATATAACTTAAATATAAGTCTATTACCTATTGGTGTTGTGTCATAAAATCTAAGTGTTGCTGACAGCACCTTATCTAACATACCACTATGTAACTTCTTAGATGCAATTAGGGAACCAGTGAAGATGTAATATGCCCTGAAAGACGTTAATATGATGGAAGCTAGTCCAATTAACGCATAAACCCAAAGATAGTAGTCAACGTTAACGGGTTCATGGGTCTCTTCTAATATATTTACTGACGATAGACGATTAATTGAAGAATGATTGAGGGAAGGGGATGAGACGTAAGATAATGCCAAATTTTTTGTAGTGTATAAATTATCCAGAAAGAGAGAAGTGAACCTCCATGACATGGTCGTAGCTAATTGATGGATTTGATTATAGCTATCATTATAGGCTTTGGTCCATTTTTGAACCCACCAATCTGAATAAAGTCATAAGAACTATTAGTAATATTGTATTAATATGTTACTCAGTTAAATGTAAAGCTAAAAAAAATCAACCTTGTCCAACGTAAATAATCTGCACCACTACAAACAAAAGAAATACCGATAACCAATACCAAAATCCTCCAGACGCTACCAAATATAGTTTATAATACTTCCATCCAACCATACCGACAGCCCTTGTTTCCTCAGAGATCAGTCGTCCATCGCCTTCACGAATATTTTTGTTGCTTTTCTGAAATTTCGCATCTATAACATCCTCAACAGAGGTCCTTAATCCTTCACCCTCAAAAGTCACACCGTCCAAAAGTCCTGTAGCTAAAATTTCTTCTACAGACCCTTCAGCCGATATTTGACCGTTTTTCATAACTACAACTTTAGCAGCACCACGAAGACATAATCCTACGTGATGTGTAACAAGAATACGGGTACGGTTTTTCATCAAATCTCCCATCAAACATTGTTCAAATATATGTTTAGCGGTGTGTGAATCGACAGCTGTATAGTACGAAAAAATGTAAATTCGGAATTTATAATATGTATATTTTATATAATAAATTTACCAGATAGGCAATCGTCTAAAATTATTATTTTAGCTTGGGAGTAAATGGCCCTGGCTAAAGCGACACCTTTAATAAAAAAGACAATAAAATAACACAAAGTCATAAATTTAATCTCAAAAACTTAAATTAGACACACGATTCTAGTTAATTCTTACGTTGTTTTTGACCACCACTAAGCGTTATTCCCTTTTCGCCAATTTCTGTTTGATCCCCAAATTCAAGAATCTCCAAATCTCTATCGAGGGCGCATACACGTAAAACTTCTGAATAAATTTCGTAATCAAGTGGAAGGCCGAATAGAATATTATCTTTTATAGAAGCATTCTGGAGCCACGCTAAGAATTTTTTTTTTTTTTGTCAGAAAATGAATTGATATATATTACAACATATAAGGAATGAAACTACCTGTTTGAGAAACGTAGGCAATACCACTCGGCGCACCGCCTAATTTATTCAAAGATTCTATATTCGTCCTAGGCAAGAACACCTGGCCGTCTAAACATTCCATTTCTCCCAATAATGCCATCAATAAGCTTGTTTTTCCACTACCCGTAGGCCCGCAGATTATTGACAATTCATTGACAGGAAAGGATATATTCAAATTTATCAAAGTGAATTTATTCGATGGATTTTGCGTATTTAAGTTTACAGAAACGGAAGAATTGTCTATGGAATCTTCACCATCTGGCCACCGAAAAGTTGAATTTTTAAATCCAATATAAGGATCATTAATACTTGGAATAGAATTTTGGCGATTAAGTTCTGGTTCGTTTAAAAACTTTTCAATACGAGAAATTGAAACACGAGCTACATAATATTATAAGTATTACATGTATAGTCATTAAATTTAAGGTTGTGAAGATCTAATACAAGACAAATAATTAGAACACACCTTGAATAATGCCAGTAAGCATTGATGGCATTTCGTCAAGGGCATGACGAAGATTATTAAATAGAGCAAGGGCGGTAAATGCAACAGCAGCAGTCAATTCCTTTTAATAAAGTTTATTAAATATTAATACAGCTTGACAAGACAATTAATAATACGAAATAGATACTTACATTGCCTAATAATTTTGTATACGTAATGAACATGGACAACATGATTATAAGAGGTAAACTCGTCCAAAGGCTACACATATAAACCCATTCCATTAACCGATTTTTGATTTGGTTTAACTCGTTATCACGAGCATTCATAACCTTTGCCCGAAAGTGGTCTTCCCATGCAAAAAATTTAATGACACGAATGGCTTGTAGTAACTATTAATAAAAAGTAATTATAGCTAAATTTGTGATGAAAGCAAAAATAATCAAGTTAGGAAAGCATGATATAGTTATAACCTCATTAATCACACCCATTCGTTTATCAGTTGTGGCCATAAGACGTTTATGAATAGTTTGAAATCTCTAAAATTATAATTTACGAAATCAATTTCTATTGATAAATAAAATAAACCAGGGTTATTTAGTAATCATAATACCTGACTAATAAATGCTGGCAATGGATATGTTATAATTATGGCCAATACACCTGCCAAAGCTGATACACCAAGCAAGGAGTATAAAAACAATATAGAAACGATAATCTGTATAGGATAGCCATATACTGAAAGACACGAAATGTTAGAATAATTTTATGTTGCAAACCAGAGTAGGATAAATTTATCGAAACTCACAATAAAAAACATATGCTGATAATTCCGAGACTTTTTGAGCGTCAACGGCCATAAGATTAGTGATCTTTCCGGTTTTATTTTTAGACTCTTCATTTTCAACATCGCCTGATGTATCTTTTCGAGATAGAGATTTCAGATATACTTCGCCAATGATTATTGCCTACAATAATCAAAAGGCAAAATAGTTGGTGACAGAAAAACTTAAAGTATATAAGCCAATATATTTATGTACCTGGCACTTTACGCTCAGGTGGCGGCCAATATATAATGCCTGTTGGAAACACAGGCTTGGCACCACTGCTCCCAAAAATAAACCAAAAGCATATGAATAAGCTGTCACATAAGACTCTTCTTTATGATTTGGATAGTTTTGAACATATAATAACAATTTTTGGAGAAAATAAGGCGGAACAAAAGAATAAATCAGAGTCCAGAACATTGCGTAAACAAATTGGATAAGAAGCTCTTTTCGAAACGATAAAAATAAAGACTTGACGATAGAAGGCTTTTTAGACGAATGAAAACTTTTCAATATATTTTTTGCTCTAGCAAAACTAGGTAACTCAAAAACATCTTTGTCGTCAAGGGTAGATCGAAAGCCCTTGCTGATTAACGGATTGATCCATGAAAATGTGAATTTATCGTATAAAGAGCATTTCACCTCAGGGGACAGATAGCGGCCCTAATGAATATGAAGTTATATTTCGGTCAAACAAACGCTTGAGGTTAAACGAATAAAATGTTGACAAAAATACCTCAGAATTTGGTTTTGAAAGCAATTCAAAATCATCTTGCGGCTCCGAAATTGAAATGCAAACCAAGATGAATGCAAAACTAAGAATCCATAACTTGAGATAATATTCTGAGTTGAAATCTGTACCAAACTTCAGATAAAGTGAATGAATATTTGCTATTGAAGAAACTAAAGAAAGAAAGTATAGCACATTTAATTTTCCACGGATATGAAGAACACTACGCTGCTTTGAAACAATGTTAAAGGCTGATAATATTATTGCATAAGCCTAAAATAAAGTATATTAAATTATTACTAGATTACAATTCAAAATAGACAATTTAAACAATAAACACGCACCCATATGATGGCTTCTAATATAGGAGCCACAAGCCAATAATTTTCATATTGATTCTCATGATAATCTTTTCGTCTTATTATGGCAAGAAAAGCGAATAGCAAACATATCACAATACTGATAACAAGCCGGGTACCATCGAAGAACATATGTTTAGAAGTCTGATTACTGACAAGAGTTTCATTTGAATAGTCTGAATTATCATCAGAAACATCATATTCTGTTTCATTATTGTTGATCAATCCGGATCGTTCAATAGAGCCGTAATTTGAATTAAATTGACTATTAAATAAACGTTCATAGTCTGGTCCTTTATGTCTCCTCAGTTGAAGATAAGAAGTTATGAAAATACATAGTGAAGCAATTGAATATAGTGATAAGACTCCAGCGTCAACCACACTAATTTTTGTCGGATAAAAAGTCAGATATACGAAAATAAAAATAGATCATTATAAATTATTTACACTTCTCTAAAGCAATCCGTAAAATCATTATTTTGCCACGGCCCCTAAAATATGTAAATGGTTAACAACAAACAAGGAGATAAATTTTAAGAACATTTGGGTTCTTATTAAAAAGAAAGGTTATTACCCAAGGATCGCTACCACAAATACTCTCTAATATCGAAGTATTGATCATACGAATAAGAATGAAGAAAAAGGTTGAAATAAGCAGTAAAATCTAAAATGTCAAGTTATATTTGTGAACAATGGACTTCCGGTTCACAAACAGGTTTGACAATTACAGTAAATGATCGGAAAATTTTATAACTCAGGTCCCTAAGTCCGATTTTTATCTGCAACGTGCAGATCCTGATACAAAGGCAAAAGTTTGTTCAAATACTCGGGTAATTTATACACTTTTAAAGTACTTTCGAGACCGTAATGTTTTTACTAATAATAAGATAAACACTATATAGTCAACACCATGAATGCACACACCATAAATGCATACACCATAAATGCACGGACTATGTAAAACCTCTCTAAATGCATGGTTCCGGCTTATAAGAGCTCTATATGTTTTCTTACTACGTATTCATGCACATCCTCATATTTTAAATTTTGTAACTGTATATTTATTAAAAATTAAAAAAAAATATATATGGGCGCTGTTCAATAGAAAAGGGGAAATTTCCTTTTTAGATTGACCAGATTTAAAAAGAGGAGATTTCCTCCTTTTCTATTGTAACAGCTGTTACATGTAATCTCCATAGATGGGCAACCGCAGTAAGATTTGTTCTCCAATTATTGCTAGGTAACATTATGTAATTTTTACAATGATGCATGACTGCGCATCTGTGCTTTTACTAATTTCACATCTTTCCTATTATTGGTCGCAGGTGAATCTCCGATTGATATGTCAATTAACGTTAAATAAAAACTATATCTATATGTGGTCACTCAGACACTCATTTCGTAGACACCGACAACAAATCAAATCACATTATGCGACAATTTACTAATAATATATACTAATACAGTAATAACATGCTAAATTGTCGCATAGAGTGATTTAACTTTTTACGTAATAAGTAATTACCTTGCCCATCACCGACAATCAATTCATCGACACTCGGGTCAGTAATACTTTAGGTATTATTTCAGTATATAATCGTAATATTGTTCAATTTGTATGGCCGTTATGTAATAGTTGAATTGTTGGCGTTCTAGCCATGGCAATACAGTTGTTAATTTTAATCTTTGAACCGTTAGTGCTTTTCCTAATACAGTATAACCTCGATATAACGAACCTTGATATAACGATAACGAAGATTATTTCTAATTTTTATGTTTAAATTAGCCCTGATATAACGAAGCAAAACCTCCAACTCAAGAGCTTCGAGGTTATACTGTAAGTTGTATATTCGATTTCATTCTATCTTGGGAAATATTTCAACCATTTCTCTTTTATAAAATTTTTCTAATTGGTATGTTTTTTTTGATATTTTTTAACTATTTCATAAAGGCATTTGGGGTATTTGTTGCTTGTTGTATTCTTCAAAATTGTAATTTTTTTTTGTTGTAATAAGAATATAATATTTTTTTACATATATATAGCCAAATTAAAAAGCTACTTGTTGATTATTCATATAAGGTTAACAATATTTACAGTAGTACAACATTACTAAAGTTAGTATAACTTTCTGAATATAAATGGGATTGATAAATAATAGCACATCGTAAATGTGTACAAGGTTGGCGGCGAAGACTAAATTATTAAAACTCATTAAGGTTAGGGTTATGATCTAGTCAGAGAGTGTTTATACAGTAAAATTGTTCAACGAAAACTTTTTGTTAGAGCACAAAAGGTGGTTTATTATGCTAATTTTTGAGCCATGAGCAAAGTTTGGCAGAACGAACGTTTGTTTTTGATCTTTCTGATCGTGTTACGTTACACCTAATCTTGAAATCTGATTCGTAGTTCAGGAGATCTGCGCCACCAACCTTGTACACATTTACGATGTGCTAAATAATATACGTACTACGTAGTACGTAGCAGATGTTATATGTACTGCTCAAATCGCCGATAACTCTCAGGGCCCTGATGATATCCAACTACCCCAGTGGCACCGACAGATTTTTCACTGATCGACAGCGATTGACCAATTATATTACAAGATCAGGTGTAACGTGAAATCAAAACAAAAACTACCATTTTCTAAAAAAAACCGCCGTAACTCAAAATTTTGTCTATGTAACAATCTTCTGCGCATTAGTAAAAAAAATTCCTTGCAAAATTTTAATATAAAACAAGTATCATCATAATTATAAACCTGACCCTAATGTACCGTTTTATGACTTTAAAAAAATGTCAATCAGTGAAAATCTGTCAGTGCCACTGGGGTAGTTCAGTAAATAACTGATAAAATCATGTGTTACAGATACGTCACTATTAGTAAAAATCGCACGCACTGAATCTGTGACAGGTTATGTCGATCATCGCGGGTGTCCTATCGGAAAACTATAAAATTGATTAATAACACAGATACTCCGATATGTGAATAATTAGTAGAACCAATCATAAGTGGTGGGGAAAATTGGTAAATTCGATCATCGCTAATTGTAGCCAATAAAATCTCAAGCTCTCGTGTAACTTAAAAAAAAATCGAAAAGCAAATAACGGTATTAGTTATTTAGTGTATCAAGATATAATGTTTACACATCTTTTAATTTGTTCTCATATCAACTTTTAAGTATCTTTATAATTAAATGTTTAATTTATTTTCTTATGGCCGGTTTACAAACCGCTTTGAAAATTAAGACAATTAAATTTTTGTAATCTATTATGCGAGAGAACAATACTTTATGTTACTAATCATGATATAACTACATCATATTAATCTAATTCGCATTGCTAAATACTTATTTTACAGAAGTTAATAATTATTACATTTTTATAGAGCAGTTATACATTTACGCTAAAAAATTTTCACTAACATACTATAAATTAATAGATCCACTAAGCAACTTTGAAAGTTTGTTTACTAATATGAAGCGGTGCTCCAGAATCCAATGGATCCCGTTTTCCTAGTTTAACTAGTTTACAGTAACGTAAATTGTGGATGCCGTCTAAGAATATACGTCACGTGTTTTGTTGTGTTGGTAGATTATCCAATCATTTGGATGTTTTCCCGTGATCAATTATTACGTGTTAATAAAAAATAAACACAATACTTATTTTGATCATCGTTTATTTTTTTTTCTTTAATTTATTTATTTTTGGATTTTTCTAGAATTTCTTGACGATTACGTAGAGTTCTTGACGATGCTTGTGTGGAGTTCTTCACGACGTTTATGTGGAGTTCTTGACGATGTTTATGTAGAGTTCTTGACGACGTTTATAGAGTTCTTGACGACGTTTATAGAGTTTTTGACGACGTTTGTATGGAGTTCTTGACGACGTTTACGTGATCTCTGCAATGTTTTGAGGTTCACTAAATGTATGTTAAATATTGTTGAATTTTTAATTATATTTAGATGGGGAGCTGTTATAAGCTCCAAGTATAATATCGAATTTACTTTTTCTATATCTTATGGAGATATCTATCAGATGGACTTTTAAAATATTTTTTAATATTTTAATCTCCGTCGACTCTACTGGGTGGATGTTTAAAATATTTTTAATATTTTAAACTCGATGTTATGGTTTAGGTTCTACTGGTTCCGGATGAGGAATTAGTTATGAACCTACCTTATTATATCCATAACTATGTCGGATTTCACTTGGTTCGTGTCTGTTGTGCCTCTTATACGTTCCCACTGGGTGTAAAACTTGGGAGAATTGAAAGCTCATCGTGGCCGCAGTTACAAAATGCTGTGAACGTTCTTCTCCCGGTTTCGGCTAAGTAGATGACAACACAACTTTATTAAAAACCCGGAGAATCGAAAGCACTTCGTGGCCACAGTTGCAAAATACTGTGAACGTTCTTCTCCATTTGGGATAACTTCTATAGATATATATTAAGTAAACTAGATATTATACTAAACTATTTTTTATATAATATAAAATTTAATTATTAATTTAACTTACTGTAAACTAATTTAAGTTTTTATTTTTTTTTAAAATTAGAAAATCAAATATCAAGTACGATTAATAATTTAAAATACAGAAGAAATTTTCGGTTATACGTGAACAGTGATAATGTCGTTTTCTTTTCCTATGTCGTCGTTTTTTGGTGTCATCACTTTTTGGTATCATTTTTTTTTTGGCATTGTTATCGTGTTTTTTTTAAATATATATATCTACTTTTTTCGCTAGTGTATCGCTTGGTGTCGTTGTATGCTAGTTTTTATTCATTGCTCTTGCGTACAATTCTTCAACATGTACCAGGTTTGTGCGTAACAAAAATTTTTTAAAGTTCGTTTATGTAAGTTTATATAGTAAAATTGCTCAACGAAAACTTTTTATTAAAGCATTAGTGATTTCTTACGCTGATTTTTAGAAGTAAGCGATTTTTGAAGAAATGGATGTTTATTTTGAATTTTTTATTGCGCTTTGCAAAAAGGTGTAACCTCTACAGATCATCGTGTAATGTAAAATCGCGGTAAATTGGCCGATTTTCTATTCTAAGAGGATTATACAAAATTCCAAATACATATAGATATCAATGATCGAAATATAATTGATAGAAAATCTGGAATTTTCGAAATTCTCCGCTATCGTTGTCACGAAATCGTGGGGTCACACCTTTTTGCAAACTGCTATAATCGTGTTATGTTGCACCTGATCTTGGAATCTGATTTTTAGTCCAGCACAAACTTGAAGAATTGCGCCGGCATGTATTGGCGACATATTTAGGTTTATTTTTTTGATGTACCGCTTCTGGCATTTCATTTCGTTGCTGGTATCTTCGCTAATGTTCTTCTGTTTATGTTAAGGTCAGAGTTGAGAATCAGAGGAGAGTAAGCGATTTTTGACAAAACGGACGTTTTTTTACGAATTTTCTTGATCATGTTATGCTGTGCTTGATCTTGAAATCTGATTCATAGTTCAGGAAGATAAATAGTGATAGGTTTTCTGTAACAAATAGAAATAAGGATTAGGGTTAGTGATAATATTAGTGTATGGGAGTTTATAGTTAGGAATAGAGATGCGATAAAAATTGATACAGAATACGGTTCAAAAACTGCTTTATGTGTAAATAAATAATAAAGTTCTACGTATATAAAATCGATCTTGCAATATTTCCCACGGTGAAAATTAGCAATACCCAATATACGTTATAATGCGTTCCGGATGAGCACGTGACTGCTCGGATGTCTACTTCGAAATTCAAATTTTTAATAGATATAATACCGATACGTACTGAATAAATTATTTAATACTTATACATAGCATATCGTGGCCAGATAAAGGTCTCTGTGCTACAACCAAATTTGCTAATGTTACTCTTTATACGTAGTTGGTATTTTTTTTTTTATTAATCACTTTTTTTATTTTTTATTACTCAGGCATGATTTAATTGTTGGCGCTTTTATTATGGTTGCGCCATTTGTCGGTGTCGTTTTGGTGTGGGTTTTGATTGGTCGATCGCACCTAAATTATTATTACTATTATTATTAGGCCACACAAATTTAATATCTTGGTTTCATAACATGAAACTTTTTAACCGGCCGGTCGGTTTTTTTTTTAATTTCATATATAAAAATTTATTTAGAAACCCACTTGGTCATTACAATTGTTTTCATAAATTCTGGAAAAATTGATTGATCGAATATTTGCCGATTCGATAAGTTTTAATTCGGATCCGAATCAAAAACTTATCAAGACTTATCAAATCGGCAAATATTCGGTCGGTCAATTTTCGCCAGATTTTCCAGAATTTAACCCGGCCGGGTTATGAAAACCAATTAATTAATTTTGCCTTATATCGATATATCGATATATCGATAACTCAAAATTATACTATGATAACCACACAATTTGACTTCTAAATAAAAGTTTTCAGCACGAAATTTTAGTTATATGAGAACATTTTTAAATATCGAATATTAAGTAAATTAAAGCCTGCGCTAAATTCGATCTTTGTGCTCTTTTGATTTGGTAATCGACATAACCTGTCACAGATTCAGTACATGCGTAAAAATCAGACTTTTACATCAAATATGTAATAGACAAATAATTGGCGGTACAATTTTAGCGTGATATTTCACGGTATTACGAAATAGTTATATTTTATTAGAAAATTAATCTCCGATAATAGATCTAGTAAAATATTAATATGCAATATCACGGGCGAACAACTAGTAAACGGGTAATATAATAGTATAATATTATTAGAATTGGTATAACTTCTTAGATATAATTAAAATTCTCTTAAATATATATAAAATAAGTTCTAAATTATATTATAACAAGTAGTACTAAAAAGAGTTAAGAAAATATTAGTATTTGTAATAATGTTAAAACTCGAAACATTTGTATAAACCAGTAACAATAGGTCTAGTTTACGATATAAATTGATCAATAAACTAATAGTAACAACAGATCTAACTTAAGATACAAAGTTCATTGCAAATTCTAAACCATTGTTAAACAATCTTAGAAGAACTAATACCAAGCATACCAAAAATAAGAGATTATAAAAATTATTAATTCAAAATTATTAATTTGAGAATTATTACAAATATAAAGATAAGAGATATAAGAAACTTAGGTTAGTTAAAAATATGTAATAGGATCAGAATGTTAAAGATAGTAGTACCTGAACCTTTTAATTAATCAAAGCAGTTTAATAACAATGTTATTCAAAAGTGTTAGGAACTTTAACTGCAAGTGTTGGTTTTGATTATATTATATAAGACGTGCAACAGAATAATATAAGTGTTATTTAAGATGATTGCAAAAGGTCAGCAATCTGTGTTGAGTTAATGTGATCTATTAATTAGATAATAAAATAGTTTCTTAAATATATAAGTATCAATATTCTGAACTCACTAAGATTGAATAAAAACTGACATTCACTGCCAAGTTTAAAAAAAAATTATATATATTTATATTCTAATTTTTAACATTTTCTATTTTAATAAATTTTAGCTAATTTAATAATTTTACTATTATTAAAATCAACAAAATCCACTCTACAAACTTAAGAGTTAATTTAAAAATATTGTACTCTATCCTTAAATTAAAATTTTTAATTTCATAATATTTAGTTGTATTTATTTATGATAACCTATGCATATATTTAATACTATATCTAATTCTATATCTAATTATATATCTAATTCTACGTCTACTCAAATTTCTAATCTTTATGCTATATTATTTATACAACTATATTTTTATAAAAGATATTTGCAATTTTACTACAGTATATTCATATATAAACTTCTTAAATTCGAATTTTTTTAATAACGATAATCGCACTCATAGAACTCTAAGCAACCCCGAGGAAATTTAGACTGAAAAAAATTACATGTGTAGATTTAAACCGGGAGTGAAGCGACGGGTAACACCTAGTAATAATTAAATTATTAGTAAATCCGTTATAACAGGACTGACGCCAAACTTATAAATATCAATCCTCTAGATTTCATCAATAAGATAGTATAGTGTAGCAGTGTTGAATAATTTGAAATTTGTTTAATTACCATGAACTGCCATATACAAGACCTTTCACAATAGTAGTATACTTACTGGACAAATCCCAAACCCCCAAAAAACAAATTGCTTTATAAAAATTTAAATCAACAAAATAATTTGATATTTTATAAATATATTATATATAGCTATAAGAATATATCATTTATTTAAATAAAGATTATTAACAAGGCTTTTGAGATATTAGTTTAGGCTTGGGTTGGGATCTGGGCGCGGACAAACCCAAACTATAATAGTTTGGGATTTGGCCGGCAAGTATAAATAGTAGACCCGCTATATATATAATACCCAATTATGAATCACAAAATTATAATAACCAAATGTGTTTTTTTTCAAAGATCTAAACTGTTTGTTAAAAATGAAAATACGTATGTCTTTTAAACGTCTTCTCTTTAATATTATGAACTTTTAATCATAAAGTTTTAAAATCGGTGGATATAGGAGATCAGGTCTTGTGTATGACAGTTTACAGTACACAATCAATAACAATAAAACGTAGTTTCGCTCTTTAATCAATTAATAAAATACTGAGTATAAATTATTGTATATCATCGTTGTTTTTTAATTCATTTGTGATTAGATTATTATAGTGAGAACTTACGCTGTATTGTCGATTTATTATACCGTAGTAACCCATTTGCATAGTATTTTCGATTTGTAATCATGAGAATGTAGATAACGTGTTTTTTTTTTTGCCCTAGACTTTCCCTGGTTCTTTTCATCCTTCGATATCCAGCTTTTATATATGAACAGTCTTAGCATTTAGATATTTAGATAAAGTAAACCGTCCACCGGCACTGCAGTCGACTAATCACAAGTAGGCTTTAGTTTAGCTAGTAGATAGTAATATATCTATTGATATAACGATTACCCGAGG
Organism: Cetraspora pellucida; assembly: GCA_910591915.1. NCBI lineage: Eukaryota > Fungi > Glomeromycota > Glomeromycetes > Diversisporales > Gigasporaceae > Cetraspora > Cetraspora pellucida. Next base: position 7,790 of record CAJVQA010001282.1, on the reverse strand, counting down.
CTCGCTAAGCTGCTTAATTAGTATGCACGAAGCAGAAGAATTAGAGAACTCAGCTTTGTTTAATTGAATGTCTCCTCAATGAGACAAAAATAATTTGATTGTGTCGGATAATAGTCTTATGGTCAAGTGAATAACGTTATAATAATGCTTTAATCATGGATAGTTATGGCTCTCTTATTTGTAGCTTTATTTTCTATTCTTAGTCAAAGCAAAAATACAAATTTAAAACAGATCACACTTTCTATATATAAAATTCGTAGTGCTTATTTGCTATAAGTAACTCATTCTGATGTATTAGATGAATTTTTAATTATTTTTGCTCCTGGTATGGCGGTAGGGTTGAAAGTTTTTTGACATTCTGCATAGGAAACACCAATACCGAAACCGGTCGATATTGCAATAGGCCAAGATTTCCCTTTTAATTTTGGCATTGATTATTACAAAATCATTAAGTGAAATGACAATTAAAACTTACTATACATACTTTTAAATATAAGGGCAGAAGCAACGATTCCAACACTGAGACCAATGCCTGTTTTTACCAGTAAGTTTGATATACAAAAATCCCACTAATAAATCAATAAAATACATAAAATAATTAATCTTGTAATCCAATTTTTTTTATGGTAAAAATTAATGATTGCCTTTTCATTTAAAATATCTTCGCTTGGTGGCTTCTTGTCAACGCTCATGTTTGTAAGGCAAAAATTAAAGATTGTAATAATTGAGATCGAATAATTGTAGATAATCATATTGGAGGTACAGATGGACCGTTCAACGTTACACGATCTTCATTATACCAGGAACGGAGTGATTTTCACTGATCTACAGAACAGGGGGAACCGTCACATCATTTGTAGATCCGTTACACGATTCATAAAAAAAGTTTTTATATTGTTTTAGAGTACTTTTTTAGAAAGCTCACGTTACTTATCCTACTTTGAAATGTGGAGTATCGCTCTAAGTAAACTTAAAGTTTTCGCGCCGTATTTTAATAATATCGGTTGAATCCATTTGAATCCAACAGCTTTTATATGACGATTTACCCTGCAAAGTTGTATAATAAAGTAGGTAATTTATGAAACACCGAACTACACTTTTTAGACGTCGAGCAATAAAAAGTTAAAAGCAACGATCCAGCAAAGGCAATGTGGGCTTGAGCATTAGTTATTCGGTTTTTTTTGTTACGTGCTTATAAGAAAAATATTTAAAAACTTAAGACAAATATATGATGATATATGTAAACTAACTATATATTTTCGTACAATTTTTATTACAAGGTAAAGATATGGACAAATATAAAGAATGTAGACGTATATAAAACTTTAAAAAACATATATTAAAATGACAGTCATAGTCAGGGAAATTGTGCAAAATATTTGGGTTTTAGATTATATGAAAGTTCCTGTAGAAAATACAGTACAGATAATACAGTAATAATATTAGAAGTTAGTTCGTCATTAGTTAACTGTTAATACAGTAATAACTTCGCAGAAAATTAATGCGTACAGTACATTCTGGATTTTAAATACATTGCGGTTTCTATTTTGCCTTGATTTTGCTTCGATTTGGCATTATTTTTCGTATTTTTTATTCTTTTGAAACTTACGATTTGATTGGCTAAATAACATGTGACAATACATGAACATTGTGTTGATCTACAGCCGTAACTCAAAATTTTCATTTATGTAATCATTTTCTGCGCATTAGTAAAAAAAATTCCTTGCAAAATTTTAATGTTGTTATAATTATAAACCTGTCCTTAATGTAACGTTTTATGACTTTAAAAAAATTGTTGATCAGTGAAAATCTATTGGTGCCACTGACATAACCACCCACAAAAATTTTTAGACACGTGATTCTGGCCAATTATATTGAAGGAGCAGGTGTAACGTAAAAATCGCGTCTTTTTAAAATCACTATTATCTCGAAAATTTTACTTATGAAACTGCCTTCTGCGTTCTAATAAAAAAATTCCTCGTGAAATTTTAGTATAAACTATGCTCTTCCTCATCCTTAATCCTAACCCTAAATATAGATGATACTTATTACTTTAAAATCTTTTATTATTTTGATTTTACATTACTAATGTCAAATCTTCAAATCTCATGGAGGGTGATTCATAGGCAGAAGTTTGTCTGATTGGCTAATAAATTCACTTTAATCTTACATTATTTATACAGTTGAGATTACTTTTTAAAAAAACGAAAACTAATCATAATGAAATAAAAAAAAGCTTTATAGAAGGTCATTAAAGTTGTAGGACTTTATAGTAAAAAATAAGGTCTAATTCTCGTCCGTTTAAAAAAATTAGCTTAAACGGATAAGAATTGGATCTTATTTTTGGCCATGGAGTCTTACAGCTCTAATGAAACCTTCTATACGGCTTTTTTTAGAGGCCTACATTGGGTCCCGCAGCCTGACCCGGCCCGCAAATTTTTACGGGCCGGGCCTCAAAATTTAATAATAAAATTTTGCGCTGAAGAAAAAAATTTTACATCTGCAGGTCGGACCGGGCCGGCAAAAAATTTTAACGCTAAGTGCGGGCCGGACCGGGCCAACAAAAAAAAAATTTAAAACTAAGTGCGGGTCGGGCCACATAAATAGGTAATTTGCAGGCTCCTAGCTTTTTTTATTTCATTACGTTTAGTTTTCGGTTTTTTAAAAAGTACTCTAAATTGTATAAATAATATAAAATTAAATTGAATTTATTAGTCAATCAGATAAAATTTTGCCTGAGTACCTGGTTGGCGTGCCACAGTGACATAACAGGCCGGAAGTCCTTAATTAGAATTTCAAAATAATGATGCATCATTACTAGTGCCAATTAACAATAATAAAAAATTGCATTAATATTAAATATTTTTATTCTTTTATAACATTAAGGATGCAAAGTTTAATTAACAACCTTTAATTAGCCTATTGGCTAATTTTTCTGATTTACCATTTTTACGTTAACAAATACTTCCATTAAATTATATATACCAAATTGAGAATTATATTGAACTTAATTCAATACTTATTTTAGAAAATATAACTATTGGTTAAAATAAAATAAATTTTTATATTAATATTAATATTAAGAAAAGTGTTTTAAAATAATTAGATAAATTTCAAGAGATTTCAAAAACTACAATATGATTAACAAAAATTTATGTAATTAAAAGGCAAAAGTAGTTTTTAGAAAATTATAACACTGTATTTATAACAATATAGTAAAATATAAAAATAATAGTTGCAATATTAAAATTCTTTAGTTAATATAATAAATATATAAATTGTTTTACAACAATTAAATTTTGGTTAAGGAAATTATATTTATATATACAAAATAAAACTTCTAATTACTTACTCAATTTAGTTACCTTACTTAGTTTTGTTCAGTTAATAAAAAACTCAAAAACAGTATATTAATTTATTTATTTATTTTTTTTTAAAATGAGGGCTTGCTTATATCTTTATTAATAATTTAAAATACTTATATGCAGTTAGGACTAACTATTAAACTGCTAACTATACAGCTACTACTATTTGTACAAAACAAATAAATTAAACATTATATGCAAGAATAAAAGCTTAAACTAATTTATCTGTAATCTAAACTTACTAGAGTAATCAAAACTTATTTAGATTTGAATGTTTAGTATATAATTTAATAATATGTTATATTTGATCTATAAAATAGAGCAAATGTATAATTTTGTAAATTACTTGGTCAATAGAAGGGTATGTATTAAAGTGAGTATATAATTAATTTAAAAATTTGCAAAAACATAAGTAAGTATAATTTCTTTGAGAATATGTATGTCTAGTAACTATATTAAATAATATTAAAAGTTTGTTAATAAATTGAAATTGAGGTTTATTTTGTTATTTTTTTTAATTAAAAATATAAATACAATATGTTTTTTATAATTATTAATATACTTGTTTATTAATATTTAAAAAAATAGCAATAATAATTTAAACAACAATTTTATATAAGATATTAAAGTTTTGAATTATTAATATAAGTAAGTTTAAAATAAGTTTTTTAAGAATAAGATTAGAATAAAATATGTTAGACAGTATATATAAAGAATTAAGAACTAAATAATGAAGAATTTTATTAATTAGATTATATTTTTAATAAGTATTAAGATTAGGTAAATTATTAGAAATAATTTAATTAGTAAAGGTTTAAATAATTTAATTAAGCAAGATTGGGTTGACACAAGTATATTAATAGAAAAAAAGTTAGATAAGTTGCAATAAAAACAAGTAGTATCTAGATATTGGTTTGAGTAAATAGTATAAAATAATAAATATGTTAGTAACTTATTAAGAAGAATTTTGATTTTAAAAGATTTTAGTTAGTTAAGTCTAAAATTAGTAATATTGTATAAGAGTTTTTAGCTATGATTAAAATAAAGCCAAGTAGATTTTTAATCAATATTTTAATTAAAGTATATCTATTTATTATTGCATTTTGTAATACTTATATAGCTAAAATATAAGTTTTACAAATTTGCTTAATGAAGTATTTTGTAAAAAGTTTTATATAATATTGTTTCTATTAAAAAATATGTTAAGAGTTATAGATATTTGTATAATTAAATAAGAAAAGTAGTAATAATAAATGTTGTTTAACTATAGAATTAGCTTGCTCATTAAGATAATTATCTGAATAAGTCTGTATTTTATAAAAAAAAATTGTAGTTTATATAATTTAATAATATTTAAAAAGTATGTCAAATAGATCACAAATTAAATTTAAATAGCTTGTTAGAATAAATTAAGTTATATTAAAGGTTATTAAATTTAGAAATTACTAATTAAAAGTCAATAAAAATTTTAACTACTAAATTATAAAAAGCTGTTAAAATTGTAGCAATAATTAAATAAAACTTAGCTTTGTATAATAAAGGCTATAATTATATTTTAGCAAACAAGAATTGATAGTTTGATTATTATTATTAACTTGAATTTAACTAATATTTATTGTATATTAGTCAGTACTAATGTTAATTACAAAACCATTAATATAAAAAAATAATTATTAATAAAAATAAATATAGTAAAAAATTAATATAAGTTTATTAAGGGGCAGACCATAGTTAAAGGATCAAAAATGATTAACATTTAATAGTTATATGTGACGGGCATTTAATAGTAAAAATTTAATATTAGTAAAATGGTAAAAGATCATCTCATTAACAATGTCAAAAAATAAAAAATATCAAGTATGGCTTGCAAATAAAGGTCAAATAAACTTAAATCTTCATTACGGACCATATGCTCAGGACTGGTGGATTCAAGATTTAAAAGTTTCAAATAATAGCATACTAACTCTTCTTTTTCATCTTTATATGAATGTTGTAACTCAAATAAATAGTTATAAATTTATTTTATCTATTGTTAATAGGCCCTCAAACCCTCTACAGCCAGGTTTTATATGTTCTGCTAGTGAAAAAACTAGTAATATATATGATACTCCTTTAGCTGCTATTAACATATTTTATAACGAAATGTTTGGAACTCAAACTGAACATTCGGGTTTAGCAGTATTTGGGGTTTATAATAAAAAAATTATATCAGAAATACTTACTGACATTTCTTTTTTTCTATTATATATAAGATTTGATAGGTTTTTTATTATAGTCTCAAAAATAGGATATTCTTTATGAAAAGATCTTTTATATGCTAGTTCTGGTTATACATCATTTTTAATATCACATCATAGGCAAAAGTTTTATCTTATTTTACAGCAAATTTTGGACGACCAATGTAGTTTGCAGATTTTTAAGGGTAAAAATAAGATACAACAATTTGTTGATAAAACGCCAATTGATGTTTGGAAAAAATATGGAATGCATCAAAATAAGGATTATTTTGCACTTTTTGGGTTAAAAAATCCAAAAGTCTAAGAATTGTTAACAAATGGAGTTAAAAAAAATATATCTACAACATGCACATCACTTTATTGGAATGATGAGATAGTTTTACAACAGATTTTTGATCTATATATCAAATGTAGAAAAATTGCGATGCCTAATGATAATTGAAAAATTCTTTTTACAAAATGGGTTAAACAGCAAAGTTTAATAATTCAGATGCCACAAATTTTATATAGTATATACCCACCTGATTTTATGTTTCAACACAAAGAACTAGCTGCTTGGCGTTCTATGTTTAAAGCCTGCGGATGCACAAATATTACACCATATTCAAAAGAAGTATCGAATATTGAATTCTGGACGTGTGCGGTAGATTCTTGTGCGGACCAACAAACCTTACAAAACCTATATAAATGTGAATTACTTCAGATACAAGATCAAAATTCTCCATGTAATGTTACAACAAATTGTCAATTTTGGAATAGTTTTCGTAATGCACTAGATATTAATAAAAGAGGGGCTAAAGGAAAAATTTGAATACTTTCTATTATTGTGCTTAACTTTCATTATCAAAAACTTCAAAGTGAATTAAGTGTAAGATGTCAAATATTTGCTTTACATTAAGAATTTTTATTAATACAATACAATTTATTATTAAAATATAGATAACATTAAAAACTGTATACAAAGCTAGAGAGCATGCACGTCTCTATGGTGCTGGTGACTGCCAATAGAAAAGCCAAAAAAACAAACTAAATTAATGGCTGAATTTAAGGAAAAACAGTTTGAATCGTTTTTTTGGATAAGGATAACATTACAATGAGCTCTTACAAGATAGATTCAAAAACTAATTTGCCTATACTTTATCTACATGATAATAATACTTCTCTTTGGAAAAAGTTTCAGCAAACTTTTCGAATGGAATAAAAAAAACCTCTTTCATGGGCTGGCTTGCAAATTGCATACATTTAAAATACCAGGATGATTTAGGCAGCCTTTGTGGAACTTGTAATGAATACAGCTTTGGGTCATTTGAAAGTTTAATTAAAATCGTATGAAACATATATTCTGACAAAGTGGAATTGGTATTAATATATATATATATTTTTTTTTATTAAAATGCACTACTTTTTTTATTATTTTAAAGAATGTCTTTTTATAATTACTGAGTTGTTTTTTATTATCAATCACTATATTTATTTTCAGAAGTTCTAATCATTGCTTCATTGTTTCAAGATGATTTACACATGCACACCTTCTGACTCCATTTTCTAAATAGATACCAAAGTAAATAAATTATTATCACATTAAATTGTGTTTTGGCCAAACTAAAAAGATGACCATTTTCCATGATAAAACATTTGGGATACAAGTGCAGAATAAATAGTTCTTACCCTCAATATCTATCTCTTGATGATCATCTCCATCATTAAAATATACGATGTCTATTTTATGAACAATATAAGTTAGTAACTATAAATAGGTCATAAATTTACAACTTACTCTCTATTATCATGTTTTCGATTATACTATTACTCGTAGAAACTAAAGTTTACCACAAGTAATCAATTTTATTTATTTATTTATTTTTTTATTGGCAGTTTATTCAAATGTAACATAGCTTGTATCTTAGGAATTGGAATTGTCCAATCAAATATAGGCTTTGTATGCACCAAAACTATTGGCTTTGGATGAGTAATTAGAGAATTAGATAATTTGGTTATTTCTGCTGGTGAAAAATTTTTCCACAACCCTATGTTAGGCAGTCCCTTAGCATGAATAAACTCAGCTAATGCACCTTCTACTGGCCATTCCTAGCAATAAAATCTTGAAATCCCTGCTATGGTTTTAACTTTTACTTTTTTTTGATTAGTTTTTTTTTTTTTATTTGAGTCAGCATCTTCAATCTCAGAT
>CAJVQA010001281.1:0-26473 GCA_910591915.1 Cetraspora pellucida | reverse complement strand
ATAAAAGATAAGAAGAATTAGCAAAAATTTAAGCTATTATCTAATATTTTCTAAAGAAAAAATATAAAATCAAAAATTATATTATGTGATATTATGTGCATTAATGTACATATTATTGTATATTATAATAAAAATGCATATGTTTTTTATTTATAACTATGAACTAGTTTACAATTGACTTTGAACTAGTATTACAAATTGGCAAAATTTTTTCAATCAATTAGTTGGTCTTTATTTTTTTAGTTGGTTGCAACTAATCGATTAATCGATTAATTAATTAGTTGCAACTGGTTGATTAACTGATTAATCAATTAGTTGCAACTAATTCATTAAGTAAATAAATAATTTTTCAATTAATTTTTTGTAACTAATCAATTAATTCTTTAGTCAATTAGTTGCAACTAATCGATTAGTCGATTAATTGATTAATTGATTAGTTGGTATCTAAAAAGTTCTGTTGATTAGTCGTTAACTAACAAACTAATCAATTAATTTCGATTTCGATTTGTATCACTACTTTGAACTATAAACTAGTTCATGATTGAGTTTGAGAATTATGAACATAAAAGATGAAAGGTTGGACAAAAATTTAAGCCAATATTTAATGTTTTTTAAAAAAAAAATTAAAATCAAAAATTATATATACAATATTATGCATATTAATATGCATGATATTGCACTATGATTGTAAAATATGCATGTTTTCTATCTCTAATTATAAACTAGTTCATAATTGAATTTAAGGATTATGAACTAGTTCACAATTAAGTTTAAGGATCATGAACTAGTTTATGATTAAGTTTGAGAACCATGAACTAGTTTATAATTGAGTTTAAGGACTATGAACATAAAAAACAAGAGATTGGGCAAAAATTTAAGCCAATATCTAATGTTTTTCAAAAAGAAAATTAAAATCAAAAAATTATATATGATATTATGTGCATTAATGTATATATCATTGTACTATTATAGTAAAATATGCATGTTTTCTATCTCTAATCATGAACTAGTTTATGATTAACTTTGAGAATCATGTACTAATTTACAATTGAGTTTAAGGACTATAAACTAGTTCATGATTGACTTTAAGAATCATGAACTAGTTTACGATTAAGTTTAAAAACTGTGAACTAGTGCACAATTAACTTTAAAAACTGTGAACTAGTTTACAATTAAGTTTAAAGACTATGAGAACTGTAAACTAGTTAATAATTGATTTTGAAAACTGTGAACTAGTTTACAATTAATTTTGAAAATCATAATTAATTTTGAGGACTATGAATTAGTTTATGATTGATTTTGAAGACTGTAAACTAATTTACAGCTAATTTTAAGGATCTTAAACTAATTTATGATTGACTTTAAAAACTATAAACTAGTTCAAAATTGAGTTTGAGAACTGTAAACTAGTTTATAATTATTTTAAAGATTATGAATAGTAATAGGTTTTATATATATACATAATTCCTTAATTATGTACATAATTTTAAATCATGTATATCTTATTCTATCTTAATTTTATTTATAAAAATTAATGTATAAATAATTTAGATCTGATTGCATAATGCCAAGTAAAATTAAAAAATAGAAACACAATAGTTCAAAAATTCTAAAAAGAAAATAAATAAATATAAAAAATGAAAGGTTAGACAAAAATTTGAGCTAATATCTAATGTTTTTCAAAGAGAAAATTAAAAACAAAAAAAAATTATATATGTGATATTATGTGCATTAATATGTATGATATTATATTATTATTATAAAATATGCATGTTTTTTATTTTTAACTATGAACTAGTTTATAATTGACTTTGAAAATTATAAACTAGTTTATGATCAATTTTGAGAACTGTAAACTAGTTTATAATTGACTTTAAAGACTATGAACTAGTTTATGATTAACTTTAAGAATTGTAAACTAGTTTATGATTAACTTTAGAATAGTAAACTAGTTCATAATTAACTTTGAAAACAGTAAACTAGTTCATAATTAACTTTAAAAATGGTAAACTAGTTTATAATTGACTTTGAAAATAGTGAACTAGTTCATAATTGACTTTAAAAACAGTAAACTAGTTTACAATTAAGTTTGAGAATGATGAACTAGTTTATGATTAAGTTTAAAGATAGTAAACTAGTTCATGATTAAGTTTGTAAATAGTGAACTAATTTATAATTAAGTTTGAGAACAGTAAACTAGTTTACAATTAAGTTTGAGAACAGTAAACTAGTTTATGATTGAGTTTAAAAATAATAATTAATTCATAATTAAGTTTGAAAATAGTAAACTAGTTTATAATTAAGTTTGAAGATGATAAACTAGTTTATGATTAACTTTAAAGATGATAAACTAGTTTATGATTAACTTTGAGGACAGTGAACTAGTTTATAATTGAGTTTGAGAATAATGAACTAGTTTACAATTGAGTTTAAAGACAGTAAACTAGTGTTTATAATTAAGTTTAAGGATAGTGAACTAGTTCACAATTAAGTTTGAAGATAATGAACTAGTTTATAATTGACTTTGAGGACCATAAACTAGTTCATGATTGAGTTTAAGGATGGTGAACTAGTTCACAATTGAGTTTGAGGATGGTGAACTAGTTTATAATTAACTTTGAGAATCATGAACTAGTTTATGATTGAGTTTGAAAATAGTAAACTCAGTGTTATACATAAATAATGTTTGTGCATATTTTTTAAACACAGACATATTTGGATATTGTCTAATGTCTATGTTCACAACATGTCCAAAATACATAAATTGTTATTAGACATTGTCTGTATAGATGTGTTAGATACTATTAAATATGTTTACCAAACATTGTTCAATATTCAAGTATTTGATTAGTTAATTTAATGAATAACTTAATTATCAATATAGCAATATCTAGATTACTAATTTTTAAGTATTAACACTAATATTACTATAGACTATGTTGATGTTCAAAGCTTTTTTATATATTTTATTAAAATGTTTAATGATTTAATAATGATAAATAAAAATTTCAATTAATATGATCAGTAAGATGAATACAGTATATAAAATAATTTATTATATATAAAAAACGTTTAGTAAGTTTATTTTTTTTATTAACAAATATTTTGTATAAACTATCTTTTTTGACTACTTTATAAATATATAGATTCAAAAATCAAGATCAGCAAATAACCTTTACATTTATTGATCTAAGTAAGAAATAATATATTATAGTCAATATTTATAAACTTAAAAGCTTATACAGAAAGATCTAAAAATTCTGGATTGGGCTAGTTAGAATTTATTAACTCTGCTAAAATCTATAAAAATTTTACTAATAAAGTTATAATCTATTCATTAAGTAAATACCTAGTTGATATAATTTTGCTATAAACTTTGTTAACTAGTATTGCTTAATGCTAATATAGTGTAAGGTGTGGTGACCTAGTGAAGTAGATAGGTTGTCAACCCTCAAGTAGCAGATCTAAGATTCAATTCCTACAGATGATGAATTTTGAAAATTATACTTGTGTTATAATAACTGTCTCTTGCCAATCAGTTGGATTTTAGGCATCTGTAATTTTAGGTACACCAAGTTAAGCCCCATTTGACATTAGAAGCTTGGGGCATCTTTATGAAATATAATATTACATGTACATAGAAAAATATAAAAAACTGGTATCAGATAAGACTTTGATGCAAACCTATGATAAGACCACTGAGTGTAGAAAGCTAAGAAACTAAGGAGACAGAAACCTACTTGAAAATCCTGAGTAAAAAGGTAGTACAAACTTTCAATAGTGCCATTTGACCAATGAAAGCCCATAAAACACCTTCATAAGGACTGTCAAATAAACTAAATAACAAGATGTATAGAAGAGCATATAACCAACCAGGTCACTAGAATTATCAGAAAAAAGGATATATAAGTATACTATACTGGACCATTTAGATTAGAAGTCTGGGAAAGTCTGTTGTTGGTTCTGAGTTGCAGCTAGTAGGAGATAATGAAGAAGAAGTCAGAAAAATAAGTACCAGAGTTTGGGTGAACTTTACAAGGGTAATAGTGGTTTAAGAAATAACTCTAACTGCAAATGTTGGCCTTAATCATAGCATTAAACCAGATTAGCAGTAAAAGGAAATACAGCTCACTCTGGTAAGTTTATCTCAAGAATAAAAATAGTCTAAAAATTATAGTCCTATAGTTAAAAATAAATAGATCTGGGTCTGTGATTTGGTGAAATTAATATCAGAGTCAGATTAAAGGGTTTAAATAGAACATTTAAGTAGAGGTTTAGGTACATCAACTGATAGAGAACTTTTGGGCAAACTCCTTAAATAGGTAATATAGAAAAGTTATATGTATAGTCAGTTGTACACTTATCTGATAGTTCATTATAGATATATCTATATAAAACATGTATCTAATATAAGTATTAATAAAAAGTTATGACTAAAAAGGTTACCTTAATACTGAAAAAAAAAATACTAATATAGCATTAATGAATTCTAACTTAAAATTTTAGTGACTTTCTTTTAAACATAAACTTATATAGTTAGTCTTAAGTATATTAGATGAAACACTCAGCTGTTATAAACTTAGTTAACTAGTCTTTCTAATGTCAGCTTAGTTCAGATAAATTTCAACCTGGAATTTTGATGATGTCCTATAAAAAATAAACTTAAATAGTTAGTCTTAAATATATTAATTACTTAAATATTTTATTAACAATTTTATTAAGTAAAAATACATAGCTAATAATTTTAAATTTATTTGCTATTATTGCTTATAGTTGTTTTATAAAGTCTGAAATATCTGACAAAAAATTGACTAGTTAAATATTTGTCAATTCAAAAGTTTGTGATTTCAGTAATGATCACTGTTAATATTTGGTTAGTCAATTTTTTGCTAAATGTTCTAGAATTTATAAAAATAGTTGTAATATCAGCCTAGCACAAATAAACTCCAACCCAAAATTTTAATAATTGATCTATAAATATATTAATTTAGTAATTACTTGATGATTGTACATAAAATCAATATGTATAATAAAAAACTCAAATAAGATAACACAATATAAATTAGAGTAATAAATTAGTATAAATAAAATAAACAAATAAACTTAAAATAAATGCTAATAATAAAAACCTGCAAGCAAATATTTAAGTTTTTATTGTAACAAACTTAGTTTTTAAAATATTATAATATTACAAATACAAATATCTAATATTATAATTTTTCAGAAGTTAAGTTTGTTATAGTAAAAACTTAAATATTTACTTTAAAGTTTTTACTCTTCAGTACTCAAATAAAAGATATTAAGTAGCAGTCAAGATATATAAAACTCAATTAACCAATAATCATATTAACTTAACATTTTTAATTAATATAAATAAAATAGATAAATGAATCTAAATAAGTAAATCTAAAACATTAATTAATACATATTTATAAATTTAAATTGATAAATTAGCATAATGATAATAAACAGGCTTATATATTAGATATCTACAAGTCTAAGCAGTCCAACTTAAATGTATTTATAGTTTTTATACATTTACATATAAAAATGAACAAAAATAAATAATTTGTATAATAATATTTAAACAAATTTAAATCAAAAATAATATGTTTTCATAGTAATTTACTAAATTAACACAGAAACTAAACTCTCATAAAACTATTCTTTTTTCTTGTATTGTTTTTCAAAGATTATGTATTTAACACTATATTTGCAACTTGTAATTATATTCAGGCTAAAAGATTCTGCACATGGTAAATATTTATGTTCTAACATATTTGATTAGTTAATCAGAGTATTACTTATAGACAATGTTCAATGTCTGCATATCTCTAGAACATAGATATGAATATTTATGTCTATATATCTGCATAACAACACTAATATTTACAAACAATGCCAATGTTTGCATATTTCTGAGACATGGATGCAAATATTCAGTCTGGTCCATATCTGTATCTGATCTATATCTGCATAATAATATTGAATAAACTAGTTCACAATTGACTTTAAGGACAGTAAACTAGTTCATGATTGACCTTGAAGATGGTGAACTAGTTTATGATTAATTTGAAAAACAGTAAACTAGTTTATAATTAACTTTGAGAATAGTAAACTAGTTTACTATTGAGTTTAAGAACTATGAACTAATTCATGATTAAGTTTAAAGATAATAAACTAGTTCATCATTAACTTTGAGAATGGTGAACTAGTTTATCATTAACTTTGAAAATGATAAACTAGTTCACTATTAACTTTGTAAATAGTAAACTAGTTCACTATTGACTTTGCAAATAGTAAACTAGTTTATCATTAACTTTGCAAATGGTTTACTATTAACTTTACAGACAGTAAACTAGTTTACAATTGGCTTTGAGAATGGTAAACTAGATTACTATTAAGTTTGAGAACTATAAACTAATTTATGATTGAGTTTGAGGATAGTAAACTAGTTTACTATTAATTTTAAGAATAGTGAACTAGTTTACTATTAACTTTAAGAATAGTAAACTAGTTTATTATTGACTTTGTGAATAGTGAACTAGTTTACTATTGACTTTGCAAATGGTAAACTAGTTCACTATTGACTTTGAGAATGGTGAACTAGTTTATCATTGACTTTGCAAACAGTGAACTAATTTACGATTGAGTTTAAAAATAATGAACTAGTTCATAATTAAGTTTGGAAATGATGAACTAGTTCACTATTAAATTTGAAAATAGTAAATTAGTTTACTATTGACTTTGAGAATAGTGAACTAGTTCATCATTGACTTTAAAAATAGTAAACTAGTTTACTATTAACTTTGTGAATAGTGAACTAGTTCACTATTAACTTTGCAGATAGTAAACTAGTTCACTATTAACTTTGAGAATAGTGAACTAGTTCATTATTGACTTTGTGAACAATGAACTAATTCATAATTGAGTTTAAGAATAGTGAACTAGTTCATGATTGACTTTAAAAACAGTAAACTAGTTTATGATTAACTTTGAAGATGATAAACTAGCTCACTATTAAGTTTGAGGATCATAAACTAATTCACAATTAAGTTTAAGAATGATAAACTAGTTTACTATTGACTTTGAGGATGGTAAACTAGTTTATCATTAACTTTAAAAATAATGGACTAGTTCACTATTGACTTTGTAGACAGTAAACTAGTTTACTATTGATTTTGCAGATAGTAAACTAGTTTATTATTAAGTTTAAGAATAGTAAACTAGTTTAGCATTGACTTTGCAAATAGTGAACTAGTTTATAATTGACTTTGCAGATAGTAAACTAGTTCATTATTAACTTTGAGAATAGTGAACTAGTTTAGCATTGACTTTGCAGACAGTAAACTAGTTTACTATTGACTTTAAGAACAGTGAACTAGTTTATCATTAACTTTGAGAATAGTGAACTAGTTTACTATTGACTTTGTAAATGGTAAACTAGTTTACCATTAACTTTGCAAATAGTGAACTAGTTTACTATTAACTTTGAGAATGGTGAACTAGTTTATCATTGACTTTGCAGACACTGAACTAGTTCACAATTGAGTTTGAGAATGATGAACTAGTTCATGGTTGAGTTTGAGGATGATGAACTAGTTCATTATTAAGTTTGAGAATGGTAAACTAGTTTACGATTGAGTTTAAAGACAGTAAATTACTTTACAATTGAGTTTAAAAATAGTAAACTAGTTCATGATTGACTTGAAAAACAGTAAACTAGTTCACAATTGACTTTGAGAATGGTGAACTAGTTTACTATTGAGTTTGAAAACTATGAACTAATTTCAATTAAGTTTAAAAATAGTAAACTAGTTTACTATTAACTTTGAGGATAGTGAACTAGTTTATTATTGACTTTAAAAATAGTAAACTAGTTCATTATTGACTTTGTAAATGGTAAACTAGTTCATTATTGACTTTGCAGATAGTGAACTAGTTTACTGTTAACTTTGAGAATGATAAACTAGTTTATTATTAACTTTGTAGACAGTAAACTAGTTCACAATTGATTTTAAGGATGGTGAACTAGTTCATCATTGAGTTTAAGTACTGTAAACTAATTTATAATTGAGTTTGAAAATAATAAACTAGTTTATCATTGATTTTGAAGATAATAAACTAGTTTACTATTGACTTTGAGGATAGTAAACTAGTTTATTATTGACTTTGTGGATAGTGAACTAGGTCACTATTAACTTTGCAGATAGTGAACTAATTTATCATTAACTTTGCAAATAGTAAACTAGTTCATCATTGACTTTGAGAATAGTAAACTAGTTCATTATTAATTTTACAAACAGTGAACTAGTTCATAATTGAGTTTGAGAACAATAAACTAGTTTATAATTAAATTTGAGGATAGTGAACTGGTTCACTATTAAGTTTGAGAATGATGAACTAGTTTATCATTGACTTTGAAAATGGTGAACTAGTTCATCATTAATTTTAAGAATAATGAACTAGTTCACTATTGACTTTATAGATAGTGAACTAGTTCATCATTGACTTTGCAGATGGTAAATTAGTTCATTATTGACTTTGAGGATGATGAACTAGTTCATTATTAATTTTGTAAACAATAAACTAGTTTACAATTAAGTTTGAGAAAAGTAAATCAGTTCATAATTGACTTTGAAAATAGTAAACTAGTTCATGATTGATTTTAAGGATGGTGAACTAGTTTACTATTGAGTTTAAGAACTGTGAACTAATTTATAATTAAGTTTGAGAATAGTAAACTAGTTCATCATTAACTTTGAGGATAGTGAACTAATTTATCATAAACTTTGTAAATAATGAACTAGTTTACTGTTGACTTTGTAGATGATGAACTAGTTTACCATTAACTTTGCAAATAGTGAACTAGTTCATCATTGACTTTAAGGATAGTGAACTAGTTTATCATTGACTTTGTAAACAATAAACTAGTTCATAATTAATTTTGAGGATGGTGAACTAGTTCACTATTGAGTTTAAAAACTGTGAACTAATTTATAATTAAGTTTGAAAATAGTGAACTAGTTCATTATTGACTTTGAAGACAATAAACTAGTTTACTATTGACTTTAAGAATGGTGAACTAGTTTACTATTAACTTTATAAATGGTGAACTAGTCACCATTGACTTTGCAGATAGTAAACTAGTTTACCATTGACTTTGAGGATGGTGAACTAGTTTATTATTGATTTTTCAGACAGTAAACTAGTTTACAATTGAGTTTGAGAATAGTGAATTAGTTTATCATTAATTTTGAAAATAGTAAACTAGTTTATTATTGACTTTATAAACAGTAAACTAGTTTATAATTGAGTTTAAGAATAGTAAACCAGTTTATAATTGGCTTTGAGAACAGTAAACTAGTTCATGATTGACTTTAAGAATAGTGAACTAGTTTATTATTAAGTTTAAGAACTATGAACTAATTTATAATTAAGTTTGAGAATGATAAACTAGTTTACCATTAATTTTGTGAATAGTGAACTAGTTTATTATAGACTTTGTAATAATGAACTAGTTTACTGTTAACTTTGTAGATAGTGAACTAGTTTATCATTGACTTTGCAGATAGTGAACTAGTTCATTATTGACTTTAAGAATAGTGAACTAGTTTACTATTGACTTTGCAGACAGTGAACTAGTTCACAATTGACTTTGAGGATAGTAAACTAGTTCACTATTAAGTTTGAAGACTGTGAACTAATTTATAATTGAGTTTGAAAATAGTGAACTAGTTATACTTGACTTTGAGAACAGTGAACTAGTTTACTATTGACTTTGAGGATAGTGAACTAGTTTACTATTGACTTTGTAGATGGTGAACTAGTTTACTATTGACTTTGCAGATCATAAACTAGTTCACCATTGACTTTGAAAATAGTGAACTAGTTTATTATTAACTTTTCAGACAGTGAACTAGTTCACAATTAAGTTTGAAAATAGTGAATTAGTTCACTATTGACTTTGAAGATGATAAATTAGTTTATTATTAACTTTGTGAATAGTGAACTAGTTTATAATTGAGTTTAAAAATAGTGAACTAGTTTATAATTGACTTTGAGAACAGTAAACTAGTTTACAATTGACTTTGAGGATAGTGAACTAGTTTACCATTGAGTTTGAGGACTAGTTCACTATTGACTTTGAAGATGATAAACTAGTTTATTATAGACTTTGTGAATAATAAACTAGTTTACTATTGACTTTGTAAATAGTGAACTAGTTTACTATTAACTTTGCAGATAGTAAATTAGTTTATCATTAACTTTAAGAATAGTGAACTAGTTTACTATTAACTTTGCAAATAGTAAACTAGTTCACAATTGACTTTGATAATGGTGAACTACTTTACTATTGAGTTTAAGGACTATGAAATAATTTATGATTAAGTTTGAAAATAGTGAACTAGTTCATCATTAACTTTAAGAATAATGAACTAGTTCACTATTGACTTTGAGAATAGTGAACTAGTTTATTATTGATTTTGTAAATGGTGAACAAGTTTATAATTAAGTTTGAAAATGATGAACTAGTTCAGATTAACTTTAAAAACAGTAAACTAGTTTATGATTGACTTTAAAAACAGTAAACTAGTTCATAATTAACTTTAAAAATAATGAACTAGTTTATGATTGACTTTGAAAATGGTAAACTAGTTCACTATTAAGTTTAATGATAGTGAACTAGTTTATTTTTTTTAAAAAAAAATATTAACAGTGAGGCTATGGCTTTAATTTTATTGAAATTCAATTAAAGTTTTTACAAAGAAAAGCTTGCTTTTAAATTACATATGAAGAATAAAAACTCAGACATATAATCTGCAACCTAAACCTACAAGAGTGACCAAGGCTTATCTAGATTTGGGTATTAGTAATAATGTAAAAAAAGGTGTATGATATTTAATCTATTGAATAGTTCAAAGATCAATTGTGGTAATAATTTGTGGTACTGAGATAGAAGGTAAACTGAAAGAAGATCTATGAGTTAAATTTGTAGTAAGTGTGTTTTAAGACTGTACAGAATATAAAATGTAATATAAAATTCATATTTGTTTGTATGTTTGTTGGTTTAAATAGAGAAGAAGTTTAATAAAAAGAGAGGTAGCTGTATGATATAAAATAGAAGTATTATAAATAGTAGAAATAAGGTCAATAGGAACTAAATCAGATAAAGTGAAGATAAGAGATGGCATGTGTAAGGAGTTATATAGTTTAAAGCTATTAAGTGTGAGAATTTCTTGATGTAAATTAGAAACAAAGTTAAAGAACATGTCAAGAGCAGTAGCATTTAAGATGCAATTAAGAGAATTAGAGATTAAATGAACTAGTTTGGTTGCATTGGTAACAAAGAGAAAGTAAGAAAAATTATGTTTGTGAAGAATATAAGAAACAGATAGTTCATTCAAGAGAATTTTAACATAAAAGGTTTTTAGAGTAGAGGAATGAAAACTGTAAGTAAAATTAGAAACCTTTTGATTATTATTGATATAAAGCCAAGTGGCTTCTCAGTTGATATTAGAAGCAATAGTAGACCATTATTGGAAATAATGTTAAGATATCCAAAGTGTTATAATGTGAACTTGACAGATGATATGAATGGAGAATCAAATGAAAATTTCAA
The DNA here is from genome assembly GCA_910591915.1 of Cetraspora pellucida. Lineage (NCBI taxonomy): Eukaryota > Fungi > Glomeromycota > Glomeromycetes > Diversisporales > Gigasporaceae > Cetraspora > Cetraspora pellucida. The sequence continues at coordinate 14,850 of CAJVQA010001281.1, read as the reverse complement.
TAGAAAATTGGTCAATGAATAGAATATAGGCAGAATTGTAAAGGTTGTTAGTTAAGAATATTAAAAAAGGTAATATTTGGTGGCTACAAGCAAGTTAGTTAGCAAGATTATTAAATAAATCATCTTGGTGTGCAATAACTTTATAAAAAGTAAGCTGAATGTTGTATGAATTAATGAAGTTGATAAGGGTTTGCCAAATAGAGAAGTATGAAGTATAAGTATGAGAGAGTTTGGATGCTAATAAACAGATATTATAATATTTGAAAATAACAGATTGTGAGTCTGTGAAGATATAAACAGAACAGTTTCTAGGAGCAGTTATAATTGCTAAGAAAATAGCAAGGATTTCAGCTTTAAAAGAGTATAGCCAGAGTTTAACTTGTGCCTGAAATGAGTTAATAGTTGCAGAATTATTGACTTGAACTTAATCTATACATATAAAGCATTAGGAGGTGCCAAGCTCAATAACAGAACCATCAGTATAAAATGAAATAGTAGTTAGATTATAGTTGGAATTAGCAATAGATTGTAAGTTATCAGTAAGTTGATTAGACTAAAAGATATAAGATAATTGTTATAAGTTGATTATTAGTAAAGAAGCTAAAGAAATATATAAAGGATATTAGATAGCTACAGAGTATGCAATATCAAGAAAGTTGGCATGCAAGTTAAGAGTTTTGTCAGTGTTAATATGGCAGAATAGTTTTGTAGCCAGGTTTGTAAGAATAAAAATAGTGCATTTGTTGGCAATTGTATTAGAATTAAGATAACATCCAGAGCATAATGTAGTAGTTGAGAGGGGAGTAGGATATAGATTTAAAAACTGAGACTAATATGAGCAGTGCCAGTGAGTAATAAGGGTAAGACCTATAGAAGTATTATGCCTTCTGGCCTTGCCAATAATTATTTGGTTATTGAGAATAGTAAGTAACCAGGATTTGGTATTAGAGGTAAAATGACTAGTGGTATAAGAAAAGTAGTTTGTTTGAGATAGGTTAAAGTGATTATATAAAGTGCATTAATAAAAATAGCTTGTTATAATATTCTCAAGAATAGTGAACCATTAAGGTACAACATCTTTAGAAAGCTTGTTTAATCTAGGAAAAATGTATTTCTAGTGTAATAAGCATGAATTATTATATATAATAAGATGGTTGAGAAAGAGTAATTTGTAATATCTAAGTTGCTTTTTGAAAATAGAATATTTGGGATGAGAGAAAAGAAGGAATTCAAGAGAAATAGCTTTATTATTTAATGTAAATGGAATGTTATAAGTTGAATTAGTAGAAAATGTTTAGCCAATATGTTTGATAAGCTGGATACTTTTAAAGTTTGTAGTTAGATGGTTAGGATTGTTAATAATAGGATTAGAATATAAAGATTGTTTTGTAGCTGTTGAATTTGGATATGAGTTGATATGCCTAATAGATCAGGATTATTAAGTCATTTAAGAAGATTAGGAATATGGTGTTGTAGTTGAATATCTTATATGTGTTTGATGTTGTAAATTTGAAGATGTAAAAGGGTACTAGAGGATATTGTATAATAAAGTTTAGCTTTGAGTTTAATAAGGCTAATATGATGGGTAAAGATTTTATTGCAGGTAGGCTGACTAACTACAATGTTTTAAAGACAATATTCAAGAGTAAGAATAATTACTATATTTATAATGTAACAAGCATGTGAGTCAGTAATACATTTGGTTTTAGCAATTTGAATAAGTTAAGAGAATTCAGCAATAAGCAGATTTGTTTGTTTAGATTGCCTATTGTCTAAAGTGAACCAGCAACCTAAAAATTTAAAAGGTTGTTTAGAAGAATGTAGTAGAAGATGATGATTATTGTAGGAGATAGGAATGTAGTAAGGTGGAGGATTATTAGTAACCAGAATAGATTTTGAGAGGTTAACTTGGATGTTAGTCATAGTGTAAAATTATTCAGCTATAGATAATATGTTGAAAAGCTTAGTTTGTGATGAAGCAACTTAGAGTGTTATCCATATATGCCAAAACAAAGCATTGTTTTTGTAAAAAGTTGAGTGTTTGAAGTTTAAGATTAGTAGACCAAGAGAATTGTAAGATATAGCCAGGTACTTGTGCATATATATATAAAATAAGTGGATTATAATATATGTGCTATAATAAAAAAGTAATAGTTTCACCTTGGTCAATGCTATTGTGAACAGAATATAAGAGAGTAAGGCCAAGATTAGTAATAACTTGGTTATAACAATTAGTTAAAAGATTGAAAAGGATATTAATAATAGATAAAAAGAGTGCCAAATGAGAGAATGAATGTTTAAAAAAAATAAAATTGACAGTTATATACTTTACTTATATCTTATAAAAGTAGCCAAATGTTCTTGTGATTGCAAGTAGTATCTTCAATAAGATTATTAAGGATGTGAATAGGAATTGAAGTGCTATTGTTGGGAAGTGCAACATAATTAAAAGGTAAGAAAATAGGATTAAAAGTAAATATAATGCTTAGTCTGTTTGTAAGAATTTTGGTATATAGTTTGTGAATATGTTCAATAAGGCTAATAGGTCGAGTAAAGTTAAGATCACTATCAAAAAAGTTACATTTGGGAATAGGATAAATTCTGCTATGTTTCTATTGCTTAGAGATTCTGGTTTCAAGAAGCCAACAAGTAAAGAGACTAGTAATAGCAAAAGTGTATTCAGAGCTAATATATTTAAGCATTTTGTAATTAATGCCTATAGAACCACAGGTTTTGTTATTAGAAAGCTGAGTGAAAGTTTGAAAAAGTTCTTTATTTGTAATAAGAGAATTCAAAGATTGGTACTAGGTTGGATCAATATGAGGCAATAGGAGATAGTATTGTTGCCAAAAGGTATTAAAAAAAGTTTCATCAATAGGTCTAAATGCAGTCCAGTTATGAAAATGTGATTGGATGTGCTGTTTAATAAATAATAAGTCAGTTATAAGCTCTTTAGACAGTTTTATATTAAAGAAATAGACAGGTTGATGGTAACAGTTAAAAATGCTGTTAATAGCTTAAGTAAGATGTGTTGTAAGGATAACATATCTTTTGTCAGTAGCTTTGTTAATTTGTTGTCAAAGTAAAAGAGAGTTTTCAAGATAATAAGCATAAAAGAGTTGTTTTCAGATAGAGTAAGCATATTAAAGCCAAAGTTGAGTACAATATGAGTTAGTGGAGTTAAGTAGTTGAAGGTCACATTGAGACTGTTTGTTAATATAGGAGATGTTTTGATTGATGTTGAAGATGTCAAAATGTTGGGTGAGTTTTTTAACAAGTTTGATAGTATAACCAAGTTTTTTAAGTGATAGATATAATAGAGTACTGTAAGGTAAATATTGGTGGTTGTAGCTATGTTTATGAGAAACTTTATTAGAGATAATATAGATAGCAGAGTAAATAATAGAGCTTTGAATTTTGTGCCAAGTTGTTTTAATGCTTTTATTAGTTGCACTATTGGTAGGAGTTTTGTGTAGTAAGAGTTGTTAAGATAAGATATCTGTAAAGGATTCTTAGTTCTTTGTAGACATAGCCTTGTAATTAAAGATATAGCAACTAATACCAGTATATTTATATAAGAGTTTGCTATAGGCATGTAGAAATGTCCATGTGAAAGAAAGGATTAGATGGTTACTAGAGATCAAGGTTTGACTGTTATCAAGACTGTAAGAAAGAAGAAATTGTATATTAAATTGGTCAGTTTAAATGTAGTTAATATAACTACTGCTAGTATTGTTAGACCAGATGTAGTATTTGTTGTTATGATGAGCCCCAATATCATACATATTGGTGTTGTTAAAAAAGTTAATGAGTTTGTATTTAGAAGAAAAACTGTAAGTATTATCTTGTATATTAAAATTACCAAGAATAATAGAATGGATATAAAGTTGAGAGGCTTGTTGAATCCAGTTAATAACAGTGTTTTGAGTTTGATTATATATAGCGATATCAGTTAATAACAAATACACTAAGATGATGCAAAGCTTGATATTACTTCAGAAGAAAATATCAAGTGCTATAGCATCTCCAAGATGGATATGAATACTATAAATATGAGATTTAAGATGATTGTGAATTATAATAACAGTGCCTTTGATAAAAGTAGAAGAGTTAAACCAATAGTAAGTAAAGAAGTTATTATTGCAAAAAAAAAGGTTAGTTTTGTTAAAAATTTTAGTTTCTGTGATGCTTGCAATAGATATATTATGATTAAGACAATAATCTTGTCAGGTTTCTCTGTTGGTAGGTTCATTGAAGCCTTAACATCATATGTGGCAATATTAAAATGAAGATGATGTAAGATTGTATTAATTGCAATTAGAAAGAGTTAGAGAATAATTGTTAAAAAAAAGGTCAGGTATAATAGGGGTAGAATTCAAGAAGTTAGATCTAAGAGGTAGGTTGTAAAATAAAAGAAAAAAGTATAGAACAATAATAATATAATCTATTTTTAATAGCAAAAACTCTCTTCTACAGATCTTAAAACATAAAAATTAGCAAAGGCAAAAAACAAAAAAAAATAGAAAAATAGCAGATACAATAGAAGAAGACCTAAATAAAAAAGCCTACTCAGGACAAAAAAACTACTTATACAAGATACAAAGCAAAGATACAACTCCTTTAACTATACAAGACAAAAGTAAAAAGAGAAAATTCAATACTTTTAATCAGAAAGGCAAACTAAGGCTATCAAGGCCAGCAGTATTGCAAAGTTACAAAACAAAAACACCAGGCACAATGAGCAGCAATCACAAATACTCTACTAGACAGCAACAACATCATACCAACCTAGATGCCACTTACAAAGATGTATATAATAAAAAAAGATATACTGTTTCTTCTCAAATTCCAGCTAACAACAAAAGTGGGCAATACAGCATACTCTTTACAAAACAAGCAATGACATCATCTCAAACAAACCAGCATAACAACAACACAACACAAACTGGAAACAACAATAACACAACAAATATCATAGAAAAAAAAAACAACACAGTAATCATTACATACAACATACAAGCTTATATAGCCATAAAAGAAAACCAAACAATTATGCTACAGAATCAAACACCAGATATAGAAATAGTTGATCAACACAACATAAAACCTACACCAATTGAATTGCAAAACCTTTATGAAGCAATAACAAATAGCAACCAAGCCATAGAACTAAAACAAAGCAACCAAATGGACACAGAAATAGAGCAAACAAACAATCTCATGATGCTAAACACGAACAACAAACCCACATATAGTCAAATGATTTAAAAAGATGCAAGCATAATTGATATGACAGAAATAAAAACTGACTATACAGAATCATGGACTTAACAAGTAAATGATAACCTGGAGGCCAAAGTTACTACACCATTTAACAACAAAGAATAGTCATACAATAGCATAATTGAAGCATACAGATTCAAAGAAAAGATGCAAGCATTTATCATATATAAACTACAATCAAAGCCAACTGAAAGACTAATTCTCCTTGTATTTGAAGCAAAATTTAGACATACTGATCCAACCTTCTTCACAACCTTTACATATGCCAAAAAATTCATGCCACTACACCAATCTGAATACAACCAAATGTTTACAGAAGCACTAAATAATTACAAAACTACAAATGCAATTACTATTACTAACAGAGGCATTCGAAATCTAATTTACATAAAACTAAGACAGAAATTAATTATAGATTTCACAACAAACTTGAATTTCAAAACTTGACCTTTCAAACATATAGCCAAAGCTTTAAAATACTACAAGAGTTTTACAAAAGATGAAGCTGCAATAGATACAAAAGCAATTCAAGAAGTATTAAATAATGCCCTAACATTATATTTAGCAAAACTACCTAAATTATCAGAATTTATTTCAGAAGAAATATGAAATATTCTTCCTTTTACTTTACCAATTAAATATAGATCACAGACAAGAGCAATTGTTACAGCTTTACACAAAATTTACTTTTTCGAACAACTTCCAGAAACCTACTTTACTAAACTTCTATCCTTATTAGCAAATCCAGAAGACTTAGATAAAGCAATAAAAAACCCATTTTTAATTATACAAAGAAGGGAACTTACAAGACTAGTCTACTATAAAAAATGACTTCAAGACCATTATAATTGTAAAAAAAATACCTAGTTATTACTTCAAATTACCACTACCTATTCTTATGAAACCCTTTTTACTATAGGCATATCAAGATATAGAAGACCCACAACTTAGACAACACTTTCCAATCGATAGAATAAACTCTCTAGTAGACATGAAAGATATAACAGCATGGTTAAGAGAGCATTATACTTTTCAAGTCATACCAAACAATTACTTTAAAGCAAAACCAAATTTTCTAAAAAATTTCTCTAAAATCAAAACTACAAATACTTACTCCTTTCCAATTACTGATGACACAATAGCAAAAAACTTCATAAATGAAATCAAAAGCATTTATAAGCTTACTATATCTTTTTCAGAAACAATTATGACAACAAACCCAACTGACAAACCCAGACTACCTATAAACTCCTCTGAAATTACAGACTACAACCTAACTCTACCAATTGATATACCCAAAAGACTTACAAAAACAGCATAAATGCTAAGACAAACATATTACTTTCAAAAAATTCCAGACAGCTGAATCCAAATAACTAATAATGCATACTTATAAGACATCAGTTTTGATATATTACCAAACCAAAAATCTGAAATTCCAGACTCAATCGAGAAAATACAAGAAGAAATAAATACAAAAAATATAAAAATGATAAATATAGACCTACCTATTACTTAACAAAACAAAGCAACTAAAATACTGAAAACTTTAAGAGAACACTATACAATAAAAAAAATTCTGAATTTCTTCTCACACTTTCACCTCTCTCAGAACTCAACTGGAGAATATTTTGCCTATATGCAAAATAAATGACAACAACAAAAAAAGATAATAGCTCAACCTCAATACCTCAAAAACAAAACACATTATCTTTTAAATTAAACAATAATAACTCTATTAATACACTACAAACTCTTTCTAATAAAAGCTTTATAGATATTAAAGACCATCTTAATATTGTAACTCACAATGTATAGGAACTTAATGAGCCACTAAAACTACAGATCTGGTTAAAATATTGTGCTAAAAACAACTATTATATTATCTCAATTATGGAAACCAAACTCAAAAATTCTAATGTTTCAATACTTTTCAATTCACTCTACAAAATCTACACATCCAATTTTGAACCAAAAGATAATTCTTAATGTGAAGCTAGTATAGGGACTGCAATTATGCTTTATCACAAACTTCAATCTTATATATTTAATATACAAACAGTAGTAGGCATAGCAATAAGCATTGACTTTCATTTACCTTCAAACAATAAGCTTTGTCTTATCTTTGTATATCTCTTATCAAACCATCCAGAATAACTTAAAACTATACAAAACACAGTCAACAATTGGTTATCACAAGCAAGAAGCCATAATTGGCATATAATTACAATAGGTGACTTTAATGATAACTATAATCATTTTAAACAAACATCAAATCTCTTTACTATACTTTAATTACTATCATCTACCAGCCTAATAAAATTCTATGCAATAACTGAACCTATATAGCAAAGAGGATCAAATCAAAGCCAAATAGATGACATATGGGTTAACTCAGAAATTTTACTAGACTTTAGTTCACCTAAAATTATCGATCTAGTAGATATTACAAACAGTGATCATAAAATAATTATTACTACATAGAAAACAAACATTTAGCTAAAACTATCTCAATCTAAAAAGAAAAAAAAAAAAATATATCTATATCATCAAATGTCAACAGACAAATAAAAAGATTTTACTAATGCACTCAAATTAAAATTTAAATCAATACCTTCAATACAAGACATTACAACAATATAACAACTAAACAAAATTTGGAACAAATGATCAAACTCAATTAAGAAAGTTGCAAACCAAATTATACCAAAAACTTATACAGCTCCTAAAACATATCATGTTTACTCCTTCAAAGCAACCAAATTACATTTGGCACTCAAACTTACAAACAAATGCCTAAATGATATTAGACATTTATGACACCCAACTTTGATAAATTCTGTTATACAAAATACTAACAATTTACTACAATGAATATTCTTCTACACAGACCAGTTTATCAATTCTTGTCAAACTCAAGACATCACATTTAACTATCATCTCTTTTAGCAATCCTTAAAACATCTTCAAAAGACCTTATGGAAAGCTTAAAGCCTTAAAATTCAAAATGCACAAAAAGAAAAAATCAATTATTATATTCAAAGAAGATACAATGATATGGAGACTAATACATCTCAAATGATAAACAGTATACTCAAATGCAACCAAGACCAGGTTTCATTTGATAAGATTATAATACTAGACAAAATAATAAATAATCCAAAAGAATAAAATAAGCAACAAGAGAACACTTTAACAACTAGACCAAATGCAATTTAACAAATATTCAATTCGAACAAGAATAGGCATCTGTCTTATAACCTCTACTACACATCATTCTAACATATACAATAGCTTGTTACAACCAATAACCTTACAAGAATTAGTAGAAACTATAACATCCTTACTAATTCATAAAGCTATAGGATCTTCTGAAATCTCAAATAAAATGCTACAACATTTATCCAAAGTAGCAAAGCAAATATTATTAGACATCTTTAATGCATGTCTCAAAATAGAAAAAACACCAAGTAGTTAGAAACATGCAAACATATGGGCAATCTTAAAAAAACAACATTATAACAATGATCTTACTTATACTTACCTAATTACATTAATTGAACATACCAAAAAAATCTTTACCAAGATAATTACTCTTTGACTCAACAAGATCTTTACTCAACACTCAATATTAAATAAAAACAACAATGTCATACTTCCTTTTACCTCAACTTTTCAACTATACAAACTGTTTTTTATATAATAGAACACGCCAATACAACAAAAAGCCAATACTGGATCTTGGCACAAGATATGTCTAAAGTTTACAATACAGTTCACATATCTCTCTTAATCAAAACACTTCAATGAATATATATACCTACCTTTATAATCAACCTACTAAACTATTTTCTTAATAGCAGACAAAATTCAGTCATTACAAGTATTGGATTAACTAAACCCTATACAGTACAAGATAGAATAGACCAAGGAGAAACCTTCTTTCTACTCCTATAGAGAATTTACTACGATCTACTAATTCATTATATAAATATAATATACAAAGGATACTGCCTTAATACACATACCTACTACTCTACTCTGTCAATATATACCTTAGTAGTAGCATACATAGATGATACAATATGGATAGCTAAAAACAAACAAGAACTGCAAGACAAACTAAAGACAGTTAACTCATTCCTTTCATATACCAACTTCAAAGTCAATCCTAATAAATTAACTCTCATTACCAACAACTTCGACTCTGAAGTAAAAATAATATTTCAAGAAAAAGCAATATACAATATTAAACCAAAAGCAATTTTTAGACACCTAGACACATAGTTAACCAGAGACCCTTCACTTCAACCTACAAAGAAATTCTTAATCCAAGATATTACTTTTAATTTTAACAAAATTAAATCAGCAAAAATAACAGAAAAGCAAGCTATATATATTATTAACAATGTTATTCTAACTCAAGTAGCATATCAAATGCAAAGCACATATCTATCAAAATGTAATTGTCTTACAATTACAAACCTCTATACAAATATAGTAAAACAAAAAGCTAGACTAGCTAGATCTATACCAAACTCAACAATTTATTATCTGAACATATATGCACTAAATACATTATACAATGTTCAACAACAACAACAAATTCGTATATTAGATAAAATTATTAATTCATCTGATTTTGACAAGCAAAGCTTGAAAATACGATTACAATAAATTCAAAATGATGCCAATTCAAATGAATCTATTCTGACAGAACAACTAATACTAATGACAAATGAGACAAAAACAAATACAGACTAGATAATATTTATACTTCATATACTTAAAATTCAATTAGAAAATACAGCAAACCCTTGGCCAATTCCCAAACAAACAAAAGGCACATCTATTAACCAAATCCTTCAAAACATAAAGCAATCTCAAATAATTAAACAAAACCTAAATTCTCACAATATTACTTATATTGAACAATTCCTTAATTATACAAATTACAATATACTAAACTGAAGAGCCTTTTATTATAATATATAAAAGATACTTAGAGGAAAAATATCAAAATGGTTTAAGACAATTACCAATAACATAACCTCTTTATCAAACCCATTTACAACACTTCGATATCTCAACTCATATATCTTTGTTAATATGAACAACCTTTATCCTTAATAGATAATTACAAAATCCCAAATTTTTGGCAAAGAAACAAGCATTAATAACAATTTAGCTAGAATCAGACACTACAATAATCATCTACTAAATAAACAACAACTTATTTTATGCCTTAGATGTGAACTTAAAAATCTAAAACTTAAAACAACCCATTGTTACTTTATAACTTCAAATCAGACAATTTTCAAAATACAAGTCAATTGCCATAAATGAATTTATGCAAACCTAAAATGCTTATATTCTCAACAAAAAATTAACCAAATTAAACAAGAGCAAAAACCACAGCTACTAACAGGAAAATATCATATTAACTATAGATTTATTCAAACCTTTGCAAGAAAGCAAGAAGAACTATAGAAAATCTTCACAACAAGCATCTTCCTAAAAAAACTAGAACTTATATTAACATCAAATTACAAAAAAACAAGTAAACATAATATACTATTTACTCAACTTACATTGCTACATGATGAGCAAACTTGGCATTGCACAAATCAGTTTTTTCCTTCTCTAACTTACACAATATTGACAATGTTAGTAATAATATTTACAGTAATAACTGAAGAAACAAGCACTAAAATTCTAACAGACAATAACACAATTAAAAACAAAATTACAACAATACTCTCAACCCAACTAGAGCTAAGACAAAAACTCAGAAAAACTCACTTCAACAACATAATCAATTTTTTAAATCCTATAGTAAATACAAAAAACTTACAAATTTAAATCAACACAACAGAAAAAAAAATTAATATAAAAGATACATTATACCAATTCGATACAGACTTAATCCCAAGCAAAGTACTTAATAATACATTTACTCCATATATACTAAACATACCAACTACTTACACAATCTATCAAATTTCCAAAATTCTTCAACATGCTGAAGCAATTATATTATAAAACAATTAAAACTGTATCAAAAATATTACAAAATGTCTCTCAAACATTAACTGGAAACTTATATTTGTATATTTAAACTTTCAAAACAAACCTTTAAGTCAAAATACTGATCCCAAAAAATCTTTACTAAAAACATTTAAAGTCAAAATTTTAATCTCAGAACTTCTGACCCATTTAATTTTATATAACAGAAATCTAAAATCTTATACTAATTCATGTTGCATAAAGTGTCCTAATATATCAGAAGATATTCCTTACATGCTAACTTGCCCTTACAATCAAGTAGAACTAAAAGAAATAATAAAAAAAGCAATTACCAAAATTTGTGAAGACAATGAGATCAAATCACTCATAACATCTGATTTAGCTCAAGAAATTCAAGACATTTATATAAAACAAAAAATTCCAATAAGAATTATATTTGACAACTTATCCAACTTAAGACCATTAAAAAAGAAGCCAAATTTGCTTTCAAATATATATCACCAAATTACAAAGAAAATATATAAACATATATGGAACCAAGCAGACAACACCTTTAATATCACTCTTCACTTTTACTAACCCTTTTTGAAACAGGAATGCCATATTCATAACTCCTATAAATAGACAATATACAATATGGCTTCATAAATTTATACAATTTAATCAAATATCTTCTCTCATCGAACCTATAGACTAGAGGTCTCTTAACTATTCTAGCTAAGAATAGGTTGAGGGTAAATTAGCCCTAACCCCTACTCTCTTAGTTTAATGTATTAATTTGTACTAATGTACTTAATTATATATTACCAAAATAAAGAACTAGAGAAAAGACCTTTCTTATAAAAAAAAATAATAATAATAAAAAAATAATAATATGATTTGGTAAAAGAGTGTCATTAGGAAGGTATATGTAGGTTCATTATAAGATAAATTGACAGAAAATGTAATACTAGGTACAGTTTTGTTATTGTTATATTTGTCAATATATTGGATTAGAGTTTGAATAGTTTGACCATGAGGAAGAAGTAGTAAATTGTAATAATAAAGGAATTTGTTAAAGCATATATGAAGATTATAAAAGATTAAAGAAGTTGTAAATGATCTTTCAAAATTGTCTTTTACAGAGTTGATCACCATATGCTCAGCTTTTACAGCTGTGCAAAGTACCATAGTCTGCTCTGTATGTTGGGTCTAACTGTCATTATCTTAGCCTTTCACATAAATAGGCTTGCCCACCTGCCTACTTATATTATTTTCTTTATTAACTACAATAGTTGTATCTTTTAATAAGGTGATGGCTGCTTTGATGTTAATTGTAGAAGACAAAAAATTTAAAAAAAAGATTGTAAAAAAAGTGAGTCAAGGATTGAGACTAGTTGGAAGTCAAGGTTAAATTTTTTTGCTAAAAATTTTTTAGTTGCTAGGTAAGCAGTATCATTAAAATATTTAACAATTTGTAGATAAGTAGATTTTTAATTTTTGAATACATCAAAATAGATGATAATTTGGATAAAAAAGTTGGTATTAATGATGTTTTTTGTAAGAAGATTAATTGCCTTCTCTTTAGAAAGAGACTGTATGTTGTGATTTTAAGTAGCAGTTTGATAATATAAGAAGAAGTAACAGTAAAATTAGTAGTTACAATATTTTGAGTTGGTTTTGACTTTATTTTGTATATATACAAAGTCTTCAGCTTGGTCAGTTAATTTGTTTAAAGCTTTGGTAAGAATAGGTTGGTCAAGTGAGGCAGCATGTTCTTTGTTTTTGTAAAATAATGTAATATTAAGAATTGGGTAAATTTATACTTTATTGTCTTAAGAGAGAAATAATAAGTAGGATTTGCTTAGGATATCATTGAAGAGCTTAGTGCTATTATGAAATTTTTTATCATTAAGATATTGACATAACTTGTTTTTACAAATAAGGCAGTGAAAATTAGCAACTCAAAATGCTTCTTCATATTATTTATAAAGTAAGTTAGGTTTTTGGAATATATATAATTCAGAAAGGTGTTTAGATAATTGAAGAATAAAATGTTGTCAGAATTGAATTCTAAGAGAGGTACAAACTTTCTTTTTATCAATGTTGGAAGAGAATTGTCAATTATAAGGTAGAAAGTAGGTTTCAAACTAAAAGTTAAAATGATCAAAAGAGTTTTTAAATAAGGAGATACAAAATCTCTCAAAAAAGAATGTTTTATAAATATTAAAAAGAAGTTTAATATTAAATCTAGCATCAGATTGAATAGTAAGATATTTTTGTAATAAGTCAGTATCTTGAATAAAAGATTTAATTTTGAATCTTTTAGGTCTAAGCTTTAAATTTTTAGTAAATTTTTAATAATCAATTGATTAGTAATTATTAGATAAAAAGATATGAAGCTATGCAAGATTAAGACAAAGTTGAAAATAGTTATGGGCAGTATATGGGAGAACAGTAACTGGTAAGACAAAAATTTCAAGATAGTTAAGTTTGATAAAAAGGATAGTTGTGAATTTGAAAATAAGATTTTTGAAAGTAGATTTAAGTAAATCAAAGAAAATAATAGCACTTTTGTCAATATTAGAGTTACTATTATAGATGAGATCAGTTAAAAATTCAGGCTATTGCCTAGCTATTATATGAATGATATAATAGAATAAAGCTTTAAATGCTGATTGAGTAGCAGTAGCTGGCCTGATTTCCTTGCCAGAATAAAAGTCATAAAAAAATTTTTTAAGAAAAATAAAAAGTTAAAAAGAGAAAGAGTTTGTAATTTTTTATTAGGTTGCTTTTCTTCAGTAATAGAAAAATTTGCAATCCAGTTGTATATAGGATGTGAACTAGTTTATAATTAAGTTTGAGAACAGTTAACTTTAAGGAGCATAAACTAGTTCATAATTAAGTTTGAGAACTGAAAACTGTGAACTAGTTCATAATTGAATTTGAAGATCATAAACTAGTTTATAATTAACTTTGAGAACTGTGAACTAGTTCATGATTAACTTTGAGAATCATGAACTAGTTCATAATTGAGTTTAAGAATTATGAACTAGTTTACAATTGACTTTGAGAATCTTGAACTAGTTTACAATTGAGTTTAAGAACTATGAACTAGTTTATGATTGATTTTGAAAATTGTAAACTAGTTTATAATTAACTTTGAAAACTGTAAACTAGTTTATAATTACGTTTGAGAACTATGAACTATGAACTAGTTAATAATAAACATTGGGACCTTGGCATTATGAACTAATTCATGATTAACTTTAAAATTGTGAACTAATAACTTTCTAGATTTTATATAATCAGGAGTTTTTTTATATATTTTAGAATAATTGATATGTCTATAAGAGGTTAATAAAAGAAATTAATTATTAATCTAATAAACATCAAGCTGAAATTTTAATTTAAATCAAAATATTACTAATAAGATAAATTTAATTAATTTTTTTTTTTTTAATTGTTAAGGTGAGGTCATGCCCTTAAGTCTTTATTAGTATATTGGTTATAGCTAGTACAATTTTTATTATACATCATCTATCACTATATATCTATTCA
>CAJVQA010001280.1:0-26474 GCA_910591915.1 Cetraspora pellucida | reverse complement strand
GACAGTTAACCATAACACAGAGAGGATTTTCAAATTTTCCATCGACACTGGGATTTGAACTCTGGACCTGCCACTTGGGGGTTGACAACCTGACCACTTCACTAGGTCGCCACACCTCTCTGATAGTTATCTTTATTACTTGTTGCTAATGGGTTGAAATAAAAAATTAATTTTTTATTGTTTTGTAATTAAGAGATTGAAATCATTTTGATCACACTTAATAGTAATAAATATTTAATAATAAATTCAATTTCTAACCAAAACCAACTCAACAAAATCTGAAACCAAATTCACAAAGGTCTAATTAAAGCTGCCTTTAAACACTTAATAATATGTGTCACAGTTACATACTTCAACTGCAGAGTTATTTCTTTTGGTTGCAACTCGAAGACTTTGTATATTCTAAGAGTATCTTTCCAAATATCTTTTGCTCTTCTTGTTACTTAAGCATTCTGAATAAGGTTTTTAATCTCTAAAGAGTTATTAGACTTTGATATTATTTGTTCTAGATAATAGTAAGCTTCAATTTTCTTATTGAGATTATGTCGAGTATGTCCAGAATTTAATAAGAACTTAAAAATTCTATTAACTTGTTTTTTTCATGTTCCTTCAGAAAAAGGGTTGGTTATGCTTCAAGTTGTTAATTCTGGTGTCTGTTTTAAATCATTTATTATTTAAGTTAGATGATTAGTATTATTACTTTCTAACTTTGTAGATACTTCATTAAGTAGAGTTTTGATTAGAAAAGGTTGTATTTTTTCTAATTGTAGAAATTCATCGATATTGAATTCTACAAAGGCTTCTATTACAGAGTTCAGGTCTATAACTTTTTCTGATTTTTTATTACTTCAAAGAATAATATTTTGAGGTGATATATCTAAGTAGTTTTGAGATGTAGAACTGTTTTCAGATTTGAAGAAAGTTGTTTAAAGTGATTACTGTTCTGGTTGTAATTTTAAGAATTCTATTTTTAGAAAAATTTGTACAATTTGAGAATGTTTATATAAATTTCCAAGTATCACAATCTTCAAATAAATTGTAATATTTGAAAATTTATGTAATATTATTATTATTTCCTTCAGTTTTAGAAATTTCTTCCAGAAATTCCAATTATTCGATAAGAATGAAAGGTTCTTATGTTTGTTTTTCATAATATTTAGCAAGCCAATCATTGTTATAGTACTTTTGCAATATTTTTCCTTTGTCATTACAAAGTTTATAGATACTATTATTCAATTTTTCTTGAATAATAAAGGGTTCAGTTCTTTTATCTTCAAATTTAGCTGATCGAGAATGTTCTATATCCTTTCTAATTATCTATACTTTGTTACCAATTTCGAAAGTTTTATAACAGATTTTGGCATCAAAGTATTCTTTCTATTTCTGTTGCAATTTATTGATCTTTTCTTTTGCATCATTCTGCAATTTAGATAACTTGTCGATAAGTTCAAATGCTTAGTGCAATATGCTATCTTGTAAATCGTATTCTGTTTTTTTATAAAATTTAACAGGTAATAAGGCTTCAATTGAAAGAACAGCTTGTTGTTTATATACAAGCTGAAAGAGAGTATATCTAGTTGTAGCATGCTTCTTTGTTTGATAAGCAAGCAGTACAGCAGATATATGTAAGTTCTAGTTATCATTTCCTTTTACTTTAGTAAGTGATTCACATAATGTTTGATTAAGATGTTCAACCATTCTATTTGTTTATAGGTGGTATGATAAAAAGAACTTATGTTTGATAAGAAACTTTTTACATAGAATGCAAACAGTTTTACTAATAAAATTTCTTTCTTGATCAGAGAGAATAGTCTTTGATGTTCTATGTTGACAAATAATTTCTTTAAAAATAAACTGAGCTAAGGTATTTGCTCTAGTATCAGGTACAGCATGGGCTTCTGGCCATCTTGTTAAATAGTTAGCAGTAATAATAATATATTGATTATTTTGCTTAGTAATTAGTGAGGGTCCTACTAAGTTAATACCAATTCATTCAAAAGCTTGTCCTATTTGAATAGAATAAAGAGGTTCAGTTCATCTGCTTTTTAGTATCTTTTGGCACTCTTTATATGTTTTAACATATTCTTGTACATCTTGATACATTTGATTTCAATAATATTATTCAGCTATTTTATAATATATAGCATCTGTTCCTAAGTGTTCTGTAGTAGGATATATATATATTATATACAGAACAGGTTTTATTTTATTTTATTTGATAACATGAAGAAGGTACTAAGAGTTTTTTTTGTTTTTCTTGTATAATAGTCCTTTCTTAGTAATAAAATGTCTAGCACAATGTTGTATTTGTTTAATCTGTTTTTGAGATAGAGAATCAGATAACTTGTCTGATTCTATATAGTTATATAAATTATAATAAAGGTCCAAATTCATAAGAAAGGGTTTTGGTATGAGGTCTGTGTCTGAAGTTGAGATAAGACATCCATATTAGAGTAAACTCTTTCTAGTTTATGAATAATTTTAAAGTTATAAGGCTAGAATTTTAGAATCCATCTTCCTAGATGTCCTTTAGGTTTAGCAAATTGTAACTACTTAAGAGCAAAGTAGTCAGTGATTAAAATAAACTTGGCAGTTCCAAGATATTTATGAAAATATTTAATAGCTTATACTACTACAGTATATTCGAGTTTAGTGGCACCATAGTTGACTTCTTCTTTGGTTAAGCTTTTACTAGCATATGCTATAAGATGTTTCTTTCGGTTTTTATCCAATTGACTAAGAGTAACTCCAAATCTATGATAAGAGGCATCAGTAGCTAAAATGAATAATCTATCAAAGTCAGGATACTTTAATATAGGGGCTGTGGTCAGTTTCTGTTTCAATTCTTCGAAAGCTTTCTATTATAGTTTATTTTATATATAAGAAGTTTCTTTATATAATAGCTGATTTAAAGACTGTACTACTTTAGAGAAGTTATGAATAAACTGTCGATAGTAACCTACTAGTTCTAAGAATAAATATAGTTGGGTTATATTATTAGATGGTTGGATTTTCTGAACAGCTTTTATTTTTTGAGAGTTAGGTGCTATTCCAATAAAGGTAACTATGTGCTCTAAGAATAATAAACTTTGCATCTAAAAATTATACTTTTCTAAATTTAATCATAAACTGGCTTTTCTAATTCTAATAAAAGTTTGTCATAAACGTTCTAAATGTTCATCAAAGGTCTTGGAATATACTATAGTATCATTAAGATAGACTACTACAAATTTTTATGCAATGTCTTGGTATACTCTATTCATTAATTATTGAAAGGTCACAGGTGCATTACATAGTTCAAAGAGCATTATATTAAACTTGTATATACTATATCGAGTTACAAAAGCAGTCTTCTCTCTATCTGTAAGGTGCATAGCAACTTGTCAATATCCACTTGTGAGGTCAAGTATAGAAAACCACTTGGATTCTTTTAGAGTATTAAGCATTTCATCGATGTGAGGTAAGAAATAGGCATCTTTCTTAGTAATACTGTTAAGTTTATAATAGTCAATACAGAATTGTAATTTGCTATTTTTTTTTTGAACTAATGCAACTGGTGAGGTCTAGAAACTAGAGGAGAGTCATATAAGTCCACTATTAAGCATTTGTTGAATCTCTTCTTTGATAAATGTCTGTTCTGTAAAAGAAGAAGAATAATATCAAGATTGAATAAAAGGTTCTTCTTTTGTATAAATTTGATGAGTTACAAGGTCAGTATGTCCTAATTCTGTTGTATTTTGTGCAAAAAGATCTGAAAACTCTATTAGCAACTGGCTGAATTGTTTTTCTTGTTTAGCATCTAGAGGTCTGATATTCAATTTAGATAGTTCTAAACTAATACTATATTTTTTATAAGGGATCATAGTGTCTATTGTAAAAACTTGATGTATATTGTCTGGTTCAATAGGTATTTTTTTATTTTGCCTAAGATGATCTAAAAATTTGACTTTTCCTATTCCTGAGCAAGAAAAGTATATCATTGTTAGGTGGTCTGAGCATCCTGTTAGAATACTTGTAAAAAGGTTTGGATGAATCTTTCTAACTTTTTGACTTTCTGTTGAAGCTGTAGAATAAGTTGGTTCTGAGTTTTGACTTGTTGTTATAGTTGTACAACTTGTAGTTGCAAGAGGTCTGGTCCTGATAAAGTTGTATTGGCAGAGCTGAGCAGAGGGTTCACTAGTTTTGGTGTAAAAGGTTTATAAATAGGAACTAGTGAAAGAGCACAGTTCTGGCAATATTCTTGATAGGCATTTAACTCATCTTGGTGCTTAACATGTAAGCATTCCTTACAAAAGTTAACAGAAGTACTAAACTGTTGATGAAGGTTAGCTATAGCAAGCTAATGATCAAATTCTGGATGGCTAATATCAAAAGACTTAGCCAAGATCTGTTGAAGAAGTTGCTCTTCTTCTTTATTAAAGACAGTTTGTTTAGCTTGTAGAATAAGGTCTATTTCTTTATAGGTTCATGATTGATTAATTTGGTCATTCATTTGAGGTTTCAATGCTTTAGTAATAGTAAGATCTGTTTCTTGCAGATAGACTTTAGCAAGATAAAAGATATGAGTCTGGTTCATTTCATACTAAGATTCAGCACTTCTGGTTAACTTAGTATAGTGTCTAATTCAGGTTTACAAATTATAGTTAGGATTGTAGAAAACATTTGTACTGGCTTTGTAAATATATAAATGTTCAAGTTCACAAAACCATAGTTCTTCTGTAATACTTTCTAAATTATGCATTTTGTTTTTGAGTTCAATATGTTTGCATAATTTACATTCAACCAAGTTTTCATGTTCATCACCTTGAATATAGTAGTACTGGCTTTGAGGGTCATCATGATTAAGACTTTGGTGGCAGTTAGTATAGCAATGTTTACAAACAAGAACATTGTCTAATTCTTACAAAGTTTCTGGTCTTTGGAGATTTTTGCAATGGCAGCAATAGTGGGTACAATGATTGCTATGATACTACTGTCTTTGGATTTCAATTTCATTGAGGTTGCATCTATATTGGTAGGTCTGATTCTAATTGTTAAGAGGAGCTAAGAGACAATTAATAGCAATATGTCTCATTGAATTGCACTCATGACAAATATTTTCTAGACATTGTCAATAGAGGTTTCAGGACTTTGGCAGTTCTTGCAAGTTTCTCTTCAAGGATTTTGTAGTTGACAGTAGACAGCAATATGTTCTTTACAATAGCATCAGTTGCAAGTATTTTGAGGGCAATTAGCAAAGAGATGGTCAGAAGATTTATAGTTGCCATATACATAAGATAAGGCAGTTTAGGTTCATTGTTGAGGTTGGTAGATGGTCCATTCTTTATTGTCTGTTTCTGAGATAAGTTAAGCAATGTATGCTTTATAGAGTGTAAGAAATTCTTGCTCATAGAGGTCGAGCTCTTTTGGGTCTGTTATTGTTGGTTGGGCAGGTAAAGCATGATCACTTTTATAGGTTGTTGGTACTGAAACCTTTCTGTTATTCTACTTAAATGAATAATACCCATTTTTCTAGTTATAACTGGCACCAACTTTCTTGAACTAGTTATTACCAAGAAGAAGGGAGTAAAAGATAGCAGGAACAACTTTAACAGTAATTGGAATATTTATTCCTTCAATTTCTACAGAGAGATCTTTAATAATTCCTAGAGGGCATGTAGAAGTACCAGTTGCTGTAACAAGTAGGCTAATAAAGGCTTGTTCAATTTTGAGTCCTAATTCTTTGACAGTTTGATGAGCAATTATGCTAATAGCAATAGCACTATCAATGATAGCTTGGTAAGGTCTGTTTCTAAGTCAGATGTTACATTTTACAGAAGTAGTATGAGTAGGTAATTGGACTAAGTTAGTATTTTTTGACTTTTTTATACAGATATGCAGATATAGCTGTATGAATAAAAGAGTTGTCAAGGAACTGTTTTTATTTTTTTGGTGTTGTAACAGGAGGAGTAAGAGAAGAATCTTCATAGCCAAGGTAGTTAACATCTCTATAGTATGGTGAGGGTAAGTGAAAACTTTCTTCTTCTATCATTATTATAAGAGTCTGAGTATCTGCTTCTTTCTCTAGAGTTTTCTCTTTCTCTTGAAGAATTTTATAATAAGATCTATTATGACTTTGAAAGTGAGATCTTTGATTGTGTTTATTATTTCTTCTATAATTATCTTTTTAGTTAAATTATTGTTTAGCTTGTCTGGTTTTACATTTAGCAATAAAATGTTCTGCATGTTTACAGTAGTAGCAGTAATATAAGTCTTTGGCTTAAGGCCTGTTAGGGTTAAATGTAGCTGCATAGTTAGAAAATTGAGGTTGAGGTGGTTGCTGTTGCTGGGCCAAGTTGATACTAAGTTTGGCAATCTGGTTTGTTAGTTGTTTGATAGCTTAGTCTGTTTTTGTAGTAGTATTGGCAGTCATTACATATTCAGTTTTCTATTGTTTTGCAGTAGTAATAGCAGCATTTAGGTTAGCAGATTCACTAGCTTGCACATTGATAAAAAATTCAGGATGTAGTTCTTGGATAAATAATTGTTTGGTAAAGTCAACAGAGAATGCATCATCAGGGTCAACTTGTCTTTTCAATTGCCTAAAATGATTAACATAAGCATCTACTGTATCAGAGCCTTATTTGATATCGAAAAGCTGTTTCTGCCAAATAGCTTTTTGTTTAGATGTATGGAAATGAAGCCTAAAAAGATGTTTAAAGCTTCTGTTTTGGTTGGCATTATTATCAAAAGCATTTGAAGCAGAGTTAAGACTTTATTATCAATCTAATGCAATTTCTTTTAAATATATAGAAGTAAGTTCTAATTTTTGAGCAGCATCCCACTTGTTGGCAGTGGCAGCTCTTTGAAAATCTTTGAACCATTGTTCTGAATCTTGGGTTCCATCATCATAAAAGTAATCAGCTTTCATAAGAGCTTTTTCACTTCTGTTAAGAGCATTAGTAAGGTCAGCCATAGCTTATGTAGCATTTTGTAAAGCCTGTTGTGCCATATTATCAAGTAGGTTAGAGAGGTTATTAAGAATAGATGGAAGTGAAAGAAGAAGTTGAAATTGAGATTAAATAACAATAGGTTGAAATTGAACAATAATAGGTTGAGGTTGAATAGGTTGAGGTTAAACAGCAATAGGTTGAAATAGAGGAATAGCAAGTTAAGATGAAGGTAAAAGAGGAGAACTATCTTTAAAAGTTTGTTGATGTAAATCAGTAAGAATGTGATTTGGGCTAGAGGTTTCTGTAAGATCTACAAAAGCAGTAATATATTCTTCTGTTTCTAAATTATCAGTAGGTAGTAGAGGAATTTGTAGAGTCCAATCAGAAGTATAGTAACTTTCAGGAAGTTCAGTAGATGTAACTAATTTACTGTACAAAGCTAAGCTATCTGCTGAGTTGCATAAGTAGGAAATATTATTGATAAAAGTAATATCAGTAATAGGTGGTAGGGTAGGACTTCCTAAATTTTTAAGATGTTAACTAAATTATCCTGGTTCTTCAAAACTAAAACTTAGAAAAGTGTCAAGATAAAGGTCAAAAGCATTTTGATATTTGAAAGATAAGATAGGAAGTTGGAAGAGGTTAGTATATCTTTTAACTAGAGTTAAAGCAATTGTTTTAGGATTACCAATGTCTTGTTGATATTAACAACTAAAAATAATATATCTAATACAGAGGTGAATTGTGATTTGGTTTGAATATAAGGTAGTAAGAGTGGTAAAGTTGTTCTAAGTTTTGGAAAAATAATATTAAGCTGCAAAGTTGGTTTGGTACTAAGTTCAAAATTGTTCAAAATCTGAGCAAAGGCTAGTACATCAAGGGAAATAACATTGAAAACAAGATAAGTCTGAATGCTGTGCTTGGAGTATGTCTATTGCAAGATGAGATCCAGTTAAAAGTGCTTGTTGATGGCTTTGAATATTTTCATTGTGGAGTTCAGCAGCAATGTGAACTATAAAAGAAAATATGTTTCTATATCTGGAACTCTGCTAGAATAACTAATACTTATCTGGGTCTCTTGCTGAGATAACTTATACTTGTCCAAATCTTTTGTTGAGATAACTAATACTTGTCTGAGTCTCTTGCCAGAATAACTTTTCTAATATGTCTGGATCTTTTGTTGAAATAACTTTTTCAATACATTTGGGTTTCTTGCTATGATAATTTTTCCAATATGTCTAAGAAAGTTTTATCTAAAGTAACTGTTTTCTTTAAAAGTTTAACCTTTTTACCAGAAGGCACCAAATGTTATAGGTGAAAGCCTTTTTAA
The DNA here is from genome assembly GCA_910591915.1 of Cetraspora pellucida. Taxonomy (NCBI): domain Eukaryota; kingdom Fungi; phylum Glomeromycota; class Glomeromycetes; order Diversisporales; family Gigasporaceae; genus Cetraspora; species Cetraspora pellucida. The sequence goes on along the minus strand of CAJVQA010001280.1, from coordinate 18,212 downwards.
TTTTCATATTATAACAATAACACAGCACAGGGAATTCCTTATGAATATATATGATGTCCAAGAGAAAAGTATAGTTTCTGTTAGATGTTATCAAAAAACTATACCCTTCTCTGTAGCAGTTTATAAAAGGTAATACAATACTAATAACTTTACTTTATTTTACTAAAATAAGATAAAGCTTGCTTATAGAAATTACTCTAGAGAAGAAATATCAATATAATTTATAGTCAAAAGCTATTTATTAAAATAATAACAAAAAGGGCTATCCTTAGGTTTCTGTTCCTAAAGAATCCCAAGATGTGTTTATAATATTAAAGAGAAGAGGTATGTCTGTTGCTTAATTACATTTGGGGAATTTAGCAGAGTTTATATATCTGTAAGCTAAGCAGCTAAGTGGTCAAGCAACTAAGCGATTAAGCAACTAAATAACTAAGCATTAAGTGACTAAGTGACTAAGTGATTATTAAGTGATTACTAAGCAACCAAAAGGTTCTAGCAACTAATGACTAATGATTACTAAAAACTAATTACTAAGTAACTAAGCAACTAAACAGCTAAGTGACTAAGCAACGAAGCAACTAAGCAACTAAGCGATTACTAATTAACTGGAAAGTTCTAGCAACTACTAGTAATAATAATAATAATACAATAATAGAATAACTAATACTAAATAATAATAATAATAACTAATAATAAAATAATAATAATTCATTCTATAACAATAGTATAAATTATATATAGTGCTGCACTATAATATTAAATCATATGATGTACAACATCCCAATCTAATAGGGTATATAAAAACAGAAAAATTAAAGAAAAATAAATAAAAGCTAACAGAGCTAAGAATGCTAGAAGACCTAGAAATAGAGCTAGTCAAGCAAAAGTTAAGAAAGAGCATTACTCAAAAAATAATAAAAAGCTTAAAGAGAAATATATCAAGAAACAAGAACAAGTATACAATATATATAGATGATATAGCAAATAGATAAAACAAGGGATGTGTGACTTAGTAAAATAGATAGATTGTCAACTCCCAAGTGCAGATCTAGAGTTCAAATTTCAGTAATAGTGAAAATTTGCAATTTTTTCTGTATTACAGCTAACTGTCTTTTGTAATTAATTAGGATAAAATATCTGTAATCTGTGTCATACTAGTATGACTAGAAGGTTTAGACACTCATACAACATTGTACAAGAGAACACAAACCAGTACTGGGTGATGTAAATCCAAGATAAGTTCTTAAGCCATATAAATCACAGGAACCAGATAGGAAGATGAAAACCCACTTGGAAGACCTAAGTAAAGAGGTAACCTGAATCTTTGATGATGCTACTATAAAAACTAGACTTATAAAATAAAGCTAAAACTTGTGAAACTAGGCAAATGTATCAGTTTTTGAGGAGGGACCAGATGAACCAACCAGGCAACCAAAATTTTTGAGTTTTGGAAAAAAAGAATACATGTCAGCAAACATATAAACCAGAGGTGTATGGTTTTGATCTATCTTCTAGGCTATCTGAAATGGTAGTTTGGTGAAACTTAAATTGAATACCAAACTAGTAAGGATATGTTGTAAAGTCAGTATTGGAGTTGGAGTAAACTTTACAAGGGCATAGCAGTTTAATAATATGCCCTGACTGCTAGTGTTGGTCTCAGCTATAATGATATCAGGTCAGCTATAAAAATAAGATACAGAAAATTCTAGAAAGTTTAGTACAAGGTTAAAGGTTTCTTATATGAGTGAACTGCTTTAAAGATTTAGTAAATATAGCATATTTTTACTAGTATCAGTTGGAGTTGTTGGTAGACAAAGATAGATAGGTGGATATGAAAACTGAGTAATTAAATAGTAAACCTACAAGCAGGTTCCAGATATGGCCCTAGTACAAAACCTTTAGGCAGACTACTTAAATTAGACAATGACTAAAGTTGTATGAATGGCTAGTTGTACACTCTTCCTATGATTGCTCTCTGTGATTGTAATGCAACTATTTGACAAATATACTATCAATAAAATTTTAGGTCACAAGTACTTAGCTTAATATTTAAAAAAAAAAAAAAACTAAATGAAACAAAGAGAAAACAATAGATAGCAACATGAATATAGAATGAGTGCAAATAAGTAAAGCATAAAATTAGTCAGAAGAAGAGATAGCATTAAAGTTAAAAGGATGGCCAACATCAACTGCAGCAGAGTTATTAACAATATGGGTAGCAATTTTAACTATACTAAAAAAAAAAGAATTAAAAATATTTACAGACAGCAATGCTGCAATTAGAAACATTAGCAGAGGGTTAGAATATATAAATATAAATAGAATACTTAAGAGAAAAAATGCTTTTTGAATAATAAAAATAATTGATCTAGTTAAAACAAAAAAATATGAATAAAGTAGTTTAAGATAAAAAGCTATAGCAAAGACAAATAGAATAATAAAGCTAATAGCCTTATAAAAAAAAGAACAATAAGCAGAAAGATAATATATATAAAAGAAGTCAGTTGCAAAGAGATAGAGTACTGCTTAAAGTAGAAAAACAAATAAATAAACATATCAACAAAAGTTTTATATAAGCTAGTAACAAATGCCAGACTAGGTTTAGAGTAAAAAGAAACAACAGTAATTAAAAGCCTAAAATCAGTAACAGAAGTAATAATTTATGACTAGGTGTATTTCTGAAAAAGGCTAAAATTAACAAAAGAAGTACATTGTATAATAAGAAGTAGCAGCACAAAAAGAAGTGCTTTTATAAAATATGTATTGAATAAACTTTTGATATTGAAGAAACTCAACAAAAGAAAGTCAGATCTATATAGAAATATAGAACATTAAGTATGTCAAGACAAAATTAAAGAAACATAAGATTACCTGACAATATGCAAGAGACAAACAAGTCTTTGAAAGAAAATACAGAAAGTATCTATTGCAACAGCATGAAAAGAATTAAAAGATAAAGAAAAAACCAGAATTTTACCTTATATATTGTATATAGCACTATTTGGAAAAACAGAACCAAAAAAAACAAAATAAGAAAAGCATTAATCAAAAGCCTAATTCTAAAAACAACTCAAGAAAATTTAGCACAGCGCTTAGATATAAGAATAAAACAACAATTTGTGAATATATTAACAAAAACAGTCTAAAATACCTTTTACGAGCAAATCTGAAAAACATGATATAAAAAAGTTAATAAATAGGAAAAATAAACAGAAATAATTAGCAAAATAAAAAAAAGAACTTAAAAGAAAAAAAAGAATTTAAGCAAAAAGAAAAAAGCTAGTCAGCAAGAAATAAAGAAAAGAAATAAAAAAGCAAAAGAGAAGGAAATGCAAATTGAAGATAAAGCCAGAAAGACAATTTTAGAGCTTGTCATGAAAGAAGAAGACTCTTTCATTATAGACTTTAAGTAGTTAGACAAGCAGCTTACTTCTGTTTGAAGTAATGTGGCAGATTGCACTTAGGCACTATTAGGGTAGTTAGGTAATGCTAGGCTTAGTTGTTAGATATATTTATATAATTAAAATAGTAATTTTAGAAATTTTAATAAAGTACTAGTATGATTGTTTAAGTTTTAAAAAAAAATAATGCAAGTCAACCATGATTGATAATGGAGACCTCTATTGACTTTATTTTAATAATCATTCTAGATGTTACTATCAAAATAGAATTAATTATTAACAATCCAAAGTCAAATTAATAATAATATTTTATTAGTAATAAACAGAGCTTTTTATAATAAAGAAGATATAACTAATTTTTTCTTGAAAATTGTAAACTTTATCAACTAAAAAACTTTTTTAGATTAACTAAATGCAAGCTTAAAATTAATTATAAAACAAATAACTTAGTAGTCAAGCCAGCATGTACCTTTGCACTAGTGCTAAAGTAACCTAACAAAAATATTATTCTTGTTGTTTATGAACAACCATCTTGCTAGATATTATATAATCAACCAAGCATGTGCATTTGCGCTAACACCAATGCAACCTAACAAAAAGTAATCTAAAGCATCTGTTTTTACTAAAAAATATAACTATCTTGCCTCTTCTGTGTTTTCTTGAGAAAAGTATTTTTGTATTAATATTATCATTATAGAAAAAAAGTAAACAAATAAGTTTATATATACATATATACATAATATAAAAATACAATACAAACTCAGAATCTGCAAAACATACATTTTTTGATATATATTTTTAATATATATAATATATTTAAACATTACTGTATTAGTAAAAAGCATAAAAATTTTAGAATATCAAAAATAAATATTTTGCATTTATAGATTATTGTGTCTATAGTTGTTGATAAAATTGGTTTTGTAAATTAATATGGCAATAGTATATGCCTAGAGTTAAAAAATTATTATAATTTTACATAACAGTAAGTTTAGAGTTTGGAATTAGTTTTATTTTTCTTATATTAAATCTGATTAAAATTGGTTTTAATATAAGAAAAAAAAATCAGTTCCAAACATTATATAGGTTTGTATAAGTTTCTGAAATCAAAATTACAAATAATTTTTATTATAGCATTAAAAATTACAATTCTGAATATAATAAGCTACACTTTTTGTAATGTTGGTAAAATTATCATATGATAATGCACTATTTAATATAAAGTTACAGCAGAATGTGACAACTTAGTAAAGTAGATAAGTTGTCAACCTTCTAAGTAATAGGTAGTAAGTTCAAAACTTATTGATAGTGAAAATTTAAATAATTATCTATGTAATATATAGACAGTATTACAGTAATAGCATTCTGTTGATCAGTTGGGATAAGATACTTGTAATACAGTTACATCAGCATAACTGACAAATTATGAGGCATCTGTGCAATGTTGAAGTTATACAAAGAAATGCAAACTAGCATCAAGCAGTGCAAACCTAAAATAAGTTCTTATAATTATATAAATCTGTGAACTAAAAAGCCAGAGCCTACTTGAAAAAATCTGAGTAGAGAAATAGCACAGATCTTTAACAGTATCACTGTAAAGGCTAGATCTAGAAAACAGATACCAATGTAGAAGAAATCAAGTAGACAAGAATCTTGAATAAGAAGTACTACCAACTAGACTGCCAGAAGTCTTAAACTAAAAAAAAAGAACCTTAAAGAATAAATTCTGAAATACTAGAGACAGGTTATAGTTCTTTTGAGCTATCTGAATTGGGAGTCTGAGATCAGAAGCAGAGGTATACTATAAGTACTAGAGATATGCTATGAAGTGATGCTAGAATCTGAGTAAACTCTGCAATGACAAGTCCTGTTAACAAGAGACTAAATATAAGTAGTTAGTTAGCAAAGAGCTCTCTAAAGCCCTATAGTTAGATAATATACTTTGAAATATATAACAGCTTGATAAACATACAAACAGAAAAGTTAAAATTAGATTAGACAGCACTTTGGTATACAGAACATGTATATTATTTGTTAGTGTAAGTATAAAAATTAGAGTATTTAAATAGGTAATCTCCTAATAGATTGCAGGTATGGCAGCTAGTATAGAACCTGCTATGCAGGCAGACTACTTAAAATAAATAACCAAAAGCTATATATGTGGTTAGTTGTAGACTCACTTTGTACAAGTTATATAATCATAAATTAAAAATACAATAAAGACAATAGCTGCCAATAACTACAGTCTTAGCAAAAGCAAAAAAAAAAAAAAAAGTAAAGTTACAATGTATTAATGCATAGTTTTGGCAATCTATAATTACCAATTATGTGATCAAAAAATTAGAAATTTTCAAAATGTTAAAACTTGTTTTAAACAAGATATTTCAAAAAAACCAGAAGATAATGTTATAAAACTTATTATAAAAAGCAAAGTTATCAGTCAGTTTTTTGAAATAGTATCTTTGTTAAAAGTTTTAGCATTTTGAATTTCATATGTTTTGTGAAATTAAAACAATTATATAAAGATTTGCAGAATTTGATTGGCTTATATCATTTATATCTAATTAAAGAAAAAAGCATATTTCTTATTTAATTTGATTTATATTTTCTTTTAATTGATTAAATAAAGCTCTGTTAAGTCAAAAAAATTAGAAATAATTTGTTATATTAAAAATTTTTAATAAATAATATAAATAATTAAACTTTAGCTAAAACTTAAAAGTTAAAATTATATCATGTATTTAATCTACATTGTTAAAAAACTAAATATTAAAATTTTGAAAGTTTAAAGTATTAAATAAATATGACTTTTTAATTTAGTAATATTAAAATAATAAAAGAGTGTGGCAACCTAGTGAAGTGGTCAGGTTGTCAACCCTCCAAGTAGTAGGTTGGGTGTTCAAATCTCATCGATAACAAAAATTTGGATAATCATCTATGTAATATTCATATTATGGCAACTGTTACTAACGATTGGGTTAGGATACCTGTAATGGCGATTGCACCAGCATGACTGGTAGGTCATGGGGCATTCGTGTAACAGGTCACATGACATTGTCCTTTGGGACAAGGTTGTGGTTACATGAAGGAATGCAAACCGGCAATAGGCAGTGCAAACACTAGATAAGTCCTTGTGGCCATGTAAATCCATTGAAATTGGGTAACAAGAAGTCCATTTGGGAAGACCTGAGTATAGAGGTAGCCAAATCTTCGATGGCCCTACTGTAAAGGCTGGCCTTATGAAATGGATACCAAGGTCAAAGTAGCTGGACAGACAAAAACTTCTAGGTGGGAGGTACTACCAACCAGACTGCCGGATCGAGTCAGAGGAAAAGGATATCAGGCAGATCTAATATATCAATGAACTAGTCGTAAGTTCTACTAGACTATCTGGATTGGAAGTTTGTGAACTGGCAGGGGTATACTAAAGTATTTTGGATATGCTGTAAAGTAGATGCTAGGGTTTGTGTAAACTCTATAAGGGCATAGTGGTTTAATAGTCAGCCCTGATTGCAAGTGTTGGTTCTGCCATAGTAATACCTAGGTCAGCTGTAAAAATGAGTACAGAAGGCTTTGAGGGGTTTACCTCGAGAATAAATTAGTCCTAAGGTTGAAGATGATGATCTGGTACATCTGAGATGACCAGTGATGTTAATACAGGTTACAGTTCAGAGGGTTTAAAGTGAAACATCCAAGCTGAGATGTTAGGTACAGCAATTGGTAAAGAACCTTCAGGCGGACTCCTTAAATAGGTAATATAGAAAAGTTACATGTGTAGCCAATTGTATACTCTCCTGTAGTGGTTCATTGAATCACAATACCAATAAGTGATTAATAAAAGTCAAAAGATCAAAGAGGTCACCTTAATACAAAAAAAAAAAAAAAAATATATTAAAATAATAAATAATTTAATAATTTAAAATATAAAATTTGTATTCTTTACAAACTTTTTTTGCTAATCTTAATTTTATAAAAATAGAAAAAGAATACATTAAAGTTTATTCAAAAAATACTTCAAGAAACAGATTTTTTGCTACTAAAGAAAAAGAAAAAAAACTCAGAAACAGCATAAGTTTACTAGAACAACTTCTTAGAGAAGTGCTTATCAAAAATATCAAAAGGCTTTTTGAAAATTTTTAGAAAATTTTCAGAAAAATTAAAAACTAGCTGTGATCCTAAAAAGCTAATTGATCGACATGTAAACAAATTGCATAGTAAAACAATCATGTAAATTAGGATAAACAAATAGATAAACAAAGCAACATGTGTTCAAACACTTAACCAATACAGAATATGACTATCAAATAAGGCATTGCAAACAAGAGCATACATAGTTATTAAATTAGTAATTAATTTAGAAAGTTCTATAACAAAGTTAGATTTAAGTTAAACAACTAATAACAAAATAGCAATAGCAGAAATTAAAGATTTGTATAATCTAAACCAAAAAACAATACCAGAAAAGCATGTTTGTTTAAACAAGCAAAAAGAACATATTGCAAAAATAAATATAGATATAGCAAATTTTTTAGATGCAAATAATTCAGTACAAGTATATATTATAAGAGTCTTAGTAAACAAACATAGAAAAGTATGCAGAAATATTGTCAAAAAAAAGATTACAACAATAGAAAAAAAGGTTTTAATTAACCAAGAGAGAAAAGAAAATGAAAACAGCATGCAAGATGTGTTATATAATAGTAAAGAAAAAGTACAAAATATAGAGACAAAAATAGAGCTCGAACTACTAATGTTACAACTAGTAGGTCAAGAGATTTGTGTAAAAAGAAAGAAAATAATAGCAAAAAAAGAAATCAATAGCTCCAATAGAAAAAAAGAAAAAAAATCAAACAACAAGGCAGCAGAAAGTGAATTTTAACAAAACAAAGAAAAAATGGAGCTAGAAGTACCAGTAACACAGTTAATAATTCAAGAAAACAATCTTAAATGAAGACACTTAAAAGAAAAAACAGAAATAGTAAATAAAAAAAAAGATGACAGAGCTAACAAACAAGCAGAGGTTTTATTAAATAAAACAGAAAAAAAAATGTTTGAGAATTCAGATAAAGCAAATATTAAAGATAAAGTAATACTATTAATGACAAAATGTGGTATACATGATCTAGAAACAGAGAAATCAAAAGACTAATGCTTCTAAGATACAACAATAGAACAAAAAAGAGTACATTAGCAAAAGAAAGAAAGAATTTAGAAAGCAGATTCCATGAAAACATCCATGCATCAAGATGGGCACTTAAAGATATAAGTGACTCTATATAGTCTACTAAAAACAGATCAAAAATCTTAAAACAAAAGAAAGTGCCAAAGCAAGAACAAAAACAAGATAAACAACTCAAGGAAAGAAATAATCTAACAGTAATGTTAACAATTTGGAACTTGTCAAAAAATGCAAAATATAAAAGAGTAACATATTGTTTAAGTTTTTATGAAAAAACAAGAATACTCAAATAGAGAACTCTAAAAAAAAAAAAGCTATATTAGTTCAAATCACAGTTTGAAATCAGCAAAGAATAAACTCACTAGCATCAAGCTGGTCAATGCATTTTGAAAAAAGATTAATGTGTAGAATTACACCAGAAAGATTTAATTTAGAAATACTTAAAAAAAGAAAAAACACAAGGCAGCATTATGAGATATTCAAAATTAGCTTTAGAGTCAACCTTGTTAAGACAACTAAGACTTTTAAAAGTTAAGGCATTATTTATACCAAACAATAGTAATGGTAACAAAAGAAGTATAGCCTTTGCATACTTTGAATCTAAAGAAGATTGTCAAAAAGTGAAAGAAAAAAAATGCTTTTAATTATCATAACAAGTTGTCTTGGTATAAAAGAAAACAAGTATTAAAAAAAGAAGAAATAAAGTTAAGTAAACCAGACTAAGAAAACATAGAAGGATATCATGATAAAAAACAAGAAAAAAGACTAAGTTTTTATCAAGACATCTATAACTTTGGTAATAAGAAACCAAAAATGATTAAAGCTAAAGTAAATAAAAAGAAAAAAGAAAAACAAAAAGAAGAAACAAGAAACAGTACAGAGCAAAAAGAAGAAACATCAATTATATAATGAATTGAAGAGCATCAAAACATATTGCAAGAAATATTAAAGAAACTTAATAATTTGGACAATAGGCAGATAAATCCTATCTATAGCTTCTGAAAAGCACCTTATTTGAATTAAAGAACCAGAGTACAAAAAGAATAGATGCTTCAGAAATAATAGAAAATAATAAAAAACTTCTCTCTGACAAAGAATTAATATACAAAAAAGCATTACTAAAAGAGTCAATTAGAAAAAGCAACTTGGAACTGAACATTGTATGCCATAATATTAATGAAATGAAAAGTAATAGCCACAAAATAGAATTAATATATAAATGAGTTTTGGACAATAAAATTGATATACTAGGTTTAGCAAAAACAAATATTAGCAAAAAAGAAGGTTTTTTTATTGCAAAAAATCTGAACAAATATAGAAGCTTCTGGTCAGATTCAAATGCAACAAAAAAGAAAGGCTTAGGAGTTGGAATACTAGTAGAAAAAAGATGAAAAAGATATTTTGAGCAAATAGATAGAGTTAATGAATATAAGATAATAGCAAACTTCATATTTAAACAACTAGAACTTATGGTTATAATAATATATATGCCATCTAACAACAAAGAAGAACAAAGAAAAATCCAAAGAGCAATCATAGAAAAGAACTTACCAGATACAAATAGTAATTATGAGTGATTTAAACTGTATTGTTAATTCAGAGCTAGATAGATCTAGTATTTTAAAATACAGCTCTGTTAAAAAAGAACTGATTATAAAATAGCTAATCAGTTAGGATTTTAAAGATTCTTTTAGAATAAAAAATCCAAGAAGTAAAGAATTTTCATGAACAAATAGAAAATCCAGTACAAGAATTAACCAAATTTGGATGACAGAAGAGCTTGCAAGTGGACTCATTAATGCAAAGATTCAAGATATATCCAATTGCACAAATAGTAACCATGGTGTAGCAGTTGCAAGATTGAAATTAATCACATAACTGCATAGCACAAAGTATTAAAACTTAAGAAGTTAAAACAATATCAAACAATTTTTTTATATAAAAAGCAGCAAAAGAGAATTAGAAAAAATATAGAGAAGAGTTAGACAAAATGCTTAAAAATAAAAACTTAGCACAAAGAATAGAAAAAAGTAGGTTGAAATATACAGAAAAGTCTAAAGAAAATTTAGATAAAATATGGGAAGTTATAAGTAAAAGTATATTAGAAGCAGCAAGAAAGACATTACCAAAGAAAAAGTTTTAAATACTACTAAAAACAAAAAAAACAATAAAGCAAAAAATCTAAGCTGACTAAAGCATTATTACAGCTAAAAAGATGAATTAGCTTAGGGAAAAAAAATGTCAAATTAGGTTTGAATTTTGAAAATATAGAAGACTTTAATATTATTAGAATATATAAATAAGTAACATAAAACTAGTATAAAAAAAATTACAGAGATATAGACAAAAGAAATGATCTCTAATATATGTAGCTGATAGATGATTCTGTATAAAAGAAGAGCAGAAGAGATAAAAAAACAAAAACTAAAAAAAATAGAGCAAAACATCAAAAGAAGATGTCAAATAATCAATAGCAAACAAGAAAAAATATTAATGAGTCTATTGAACAAACTATAAATAAAATAAGAATAGACAGACTTGTCAAGCTAGAGGACTTGAATAGGAAGTCGATAACAAATCTACAAAAGATGCTTGAAAAGACCAAAAAGCATTTCTAGCAATAGTTCAGAATATGAAACTTTCAAAGCTATAAGATTAGAAACAGATAGGAAAAAATATACTAGCCAAAAGAGAAAATTGATAAAATCTAATATGAACAGTTAAATCAGGATATTACAGAAGAAGAATAGCTAGAAATGTTATCAGAACTTAAAAATAATACAGCCTTAGGTGTGTCAGGAATTACCTATATGCTAATCAAGGCTGCTAACAATCAGATCCAAAAATCTTTAGAAAGCTGGCAGAAATATGTATTAAAACAAAGTTAATTTTCAAAAAATGAAAGATGTTGCAAATTTATCTAAATTCAAAAGACTTAGATTAGCAATATAATTTAAGCAATATAAGACCAATAGCATTGTTAGAAACCTTGTGAAAATGCATAACCAAAATATTTACTAAAAGATTGACACAAATATTTTGTAAGAAAAATATATTAAAAGGACTAAACTTTGCAGAACTGCCAAGTAGGTCAACAGAAGAGCCAGTACACATTATTAATACAATAATAAAAGATGCAAAAAATAACAAAAAAAAACTTTGGCTAATATTTCAAGATATAAAAAAAGCCTTTGATTCAGTATCATTAGTGGCATTAGATTTGGCACTTAAAAGACTCAAAATATCAAAAATAACAAGTACCTTTATTTTAAATTTGTTTGAAAATCAACAATCAAAAATTATTACAGACTTAGGAACAACAAAAGCCTTTGAAATTAAAGATGGTATTGAACAAGATGAAGTAATCTCATCTTTAGTTTGAAGAATATTCTATGACCCATTATTAGAAATAATCCAAAGTGACCCAAGTCTAGGCTATATATTGTGCACCTTATACAATAATAGTATAAAGACTATGATGCAAAAATTAAAAAAATAGAGACAAGCTGTAGTAGCATATGCAGATGATACAATATAGGTTATATTAAGTAAAAAGCAAATAGAAAAAATTATTAAAATAGCTGAAGATTTCTTTAACTTAAATGATATACAAATTAATGAAAAAAAAACCAAACTTATTATGATGAACACCAAAGAAGAAAAGAAAAATAGAACAATTCTTTTTGGCAAAGAGTGAATTCAGAAGAAGAGTGAAAATAAAATTATATAATTTCTAGGAATTTGGCTAAATTGCAAACTTAAAGAATCAATAATAAAGTTAAGATCTAAAGAAATAGTATAAACATTTGTAAGTGGTCTAAACTCAAAAAAGCTACTGATCACCAAATATTATATATTAACAATATATGCATCATACTCAAGTTAACAAACAACAAGATTATTAAAAAATATACTAATCAATATATATACACTAATAATTGGTCTGACAAAAAAAAAAATGGAAATTATATGATTCATAAGAAATAGCATAATGTATTACAGAAACTTGAATAATCTTAACTTATTATAGGACCAGTTACTGCTTAAGCAAATTACTAATTTGCATAATTAACTCAATACAGCAGGCTCAGAAGAAGCAGTAACTAATATAAGAATAGAAAATAGTTTTTATTTAATAGAAGTATCTAAAAACATATGGCAAGAAAATATTTCAAAAGCAAGTGCAAAGCTATGAAAAAACAATTTGGCATGTTTAATAATGCTAAGAGCAAAAGTATTACAATTAGTTTTGAACTTTAATTATAAATGCCAAAATTTTAATAAGGAAAACATAAGAATATATAAAATTTTAGAAAGAAATTTTATACCAATTGTTACATATAGATTAAAAGAGTTAAATATTATGTTTGTGCATCAATTAATAGACAAAGAAGAAAACAAAATGATTACATGACAGCAATTAAGTTTTCTAAAAAGAGGCAATGCCAAAGATAGATTAGCAAAGTAGTTTAAAGTTTTAGAAATAAACATGATAAAAGAGCCAAGCTACAGAATAGTAAAGCCAGAATTTAGAATTGCAGTTCCAAATAAAAAAAGAATTAAAGCACAAGTAGAAGAACTATCAAATAATGTAAGATGAAAAGATTAGATAGTTATAAACAATATACTATCCTATAAAAAAAAAGAAGTATTAGTAAGAAGAGTAGTAGCTAGAATGCCTAAATTAATACAAGTCAAATACTAAAAGACAATTTACCAACCAGAAAGACAAAAAACAATATTAGAAAAATATAGAGGCTGCAAATATAAAAACAACAGTACTGATGATAGTTGTAAAAAAAAATACAAAAACAAGAAATCTATGAAATAATTACAAGATACACAAATAGAAAAAATGTATAACAAGGTGTGGTAACCTAGTGAAGTGATTAGGTTGTTAACCTCTCAAGTGGTAGGTTGGATGTTCAAATCTTATCAATAGTGAAAATTTGAATAATTACTTATGTAATATTTATATTATAGCAACTGTTACTAATGATTGGATTAAGATACCTGTAATAGCAGTCACACTAGCATAACTGGCAGGTTATAGGGCATCTGTGTAAGTATGATGTTATACAGAGAAATGCAAACTAACAAATTGGGTAATGCAAACACTAGATAAGTCCTTGTGGCTGTGTAAATTCATTGAAATTAGGTAACAAGAAGTCCATTTGGAAAGACCTAAGTAGAAAGAGTCTTGGAAGTATTAACAACTAGACTGCTAGAATGAACCAGAGAAAAAGAATATTGAGCTGATCCTATATATCAATGAACTAGGCATAGTCCTATATGAGCTATCTAGATTAGGAGTTTGGTAAAAAGGCAAATGAAAAGGCAAAAGTATACTAAAGTACTAGGATTATGCTGTGAAGTAGATACTGAGGTCTAAGTAAACTCTACAAGGACATAGCAGTTTAATAGTTAGCCCTGACTGCAAGTGTTAGTTCTGTCAAAGTAATATCTAGGTCAGCTGTAAAAATATATACAAAAGGCTTTAAAGAATTTACTTTGAGAATAAATTAGTTCTAAGGTTAAGACAATGACACAAAATACATTTTTGATGAATCATATTAAAAATATTTTAAAAAAGATAATGAATCATGGAATAAACTCTATCTTGACCTATTTGTCTTTTATATTAAAGACAAATATGAAGCAACATTCTAAAAACAAATTTCTACTAGTATTCTTGATAAACTAGCAACAAAAGCAAAAGACTCTGGGTATCTAGATATAACCCAGTGATGTTAACACAAATTACAGGTTTAGAAGGTTTAAAGTGAAACATCTAAGCAGAAGTGTTAGGTATGGCAATTGGTAAGGAACCTTCAGGCAGACTTTTTAAATAGGTAATATAAAAAAGTTACATATATAGCCAATTGTATGATCTCCTGTAGTAGTTCATTGAACCACAATACTGATAAGTAATTAATAAAAGTCAAAAGACCAAAGAGGTTATCTTAATACTAAAAAAAAAAAAAAAAAGATATATGACAACTAAAAATTAATACAAATATGTTAGATTTTATTGTAAGAGAAAAAGATTACAAATCTCAAGCTCTAAAAGATATTTAAAAGAGATTTGTATAGAAAACAGAGACATTGAAATAATTAAAAACCAAAAAATTAATAATAGTATCACAGAGTACTAATAGAAAAACATAAATGCATTAAGGAGAACAATGTCAAACAAGAGGAGTTGATCTTTTACACTGATGGTTTATTAGTAAAAGCCAAAAAGAAAAATCAAAATCCAGACTATATAGGAGCTAGTTGGGTGCAAGTGAACAATAAAAAAGTGTATATAATAGATAAAGGTGCCATTAGAGCTAGAAGATGGCTGTCTTTAACAAAGACAGAGCTGCTAGCTATCTGGTGTATAGTTACTATAGTACTAAGCAAAAGTAAAATTAAAATATACACAAACAATTTAGCAGCTATAGCAAGTTTATATAATAATACACAATATATAGCAACAAAAAAAAGAATAAAAAAAATAAATTATAACTTAGTAGTAAATATAGAAGTACAATATAAGCAAAGAAATTAGATTTAGAATTAGTAAAGGTAAAAAGATATAGTAACAATAGATAGAATAGCAGAGCAGATAGCATAGCAAAAAGTGGAGCAAATATACAAGATAAAAACAAAATTATAGAAAAACCTGTCTTAAGATCTAATATAACACTTTTGAAAAGACAAAGTAGTAGAAAACCCAACATGTGACTTTGTTAAAGAAGTTCTTAATATCAGAAATAATGCAGATTAGAGCTATGCATTAGCAATTAAAAAACTAGAACCAGAAAAAGAAAAAAGTGAGCATTGCTAAGTACTATTATGAAAAAAAATTAAGAATCAGAGTGAAACAAAATGCATCTTAACTACAAGAAGTAAAAGACTAAGTACAATCTTTAAATGCATACAAGAAAAAATGCTCATACTTAAAGAATTAATAATAAAATGACCAGACTTGTATACAGATGCAAATTGTATAGTTTGCAAAAAAGAAAAAGAAGAAGACCAGAACCATTTAGTAACATGTTCCTTTTATAAAAACTATTAGATAAAAGCAAAAATATTGGCAATAGCAATTGCATAGAGCATACTTTCAGAAAAAAAAAAAGCATTACTTAAATACAGTTAAAAAAAGCAATTTGGAGTTAAACAGAAGAAGAAAGTGCCAAAGTAAAGAAAAAGTTTATTAAAGGTCTTCTATAAGAAAAGTTAGTGAAGAGAGTACAAAATATCTTGATCTTAGCACAAGAAACAAGAAATTTTCTAATGAGTATCACAGGTTAAATGAATACATAAAGAATAAATAACAGTTTGCCTTTTATATCCTAATAGCTATCTTTTATTTATCTATTTATAATCTGTTATGCTACAGTTATTTGGTGAATATAGGGCAGAATAAAAGATAAATATCAGTAATATATTAAAGTTAAATATAAGTTAAATAAAGGTCTTCTTTTAATATTCTATTATTTATCTTTTATATTATAATTATAAATCTGTTTTGCTGCCATTATTTGGCAGCATTAAATATGAATATTGGTATTTCTAAATAAATATAGGTTAAATATAAGTTAAATTTTAGATACTTTAATATTATAATTGTTATATTTATTTGTCTACTTATATTTTGTTATACTACAGTTATTTGCCAGATATATAGTAGCATATAAGATGGATATTAGTACTATATAAGAACTAAATACAATAAAAAAATTTATCTTTTATAAATCTGTTCTGCTGCCATTATTTGGACATTAAATTTGAATATTAATATTTAAATAAATATAGGTTAAATATAAGTTAAATATAGGTTAAATATAAATTAAATATAGGTTAAATTTTAGATACTTTAAACATTCTAATAGCTATGTTTATATGTCTAGTTATAATCTGTTATATTACAATTATTTCCAGATATATGATAGCATATAAAATAAATGTCAGTACTATATAAAAATTATACAATAAATATTTTTACTCTGATATTTATCTTTTATAAATCTGTTTTGTGGCTATTATTTGGCAACATCAAATATAAATATTAGCATAAGTATTAAAATAATTTTATGAATATAGATTAAATAAAAGAATACTAATATTTATAAAGTAAATTAAAATAGAATTTAATATAACTATAAATAATGTTAAATAAAGAAAGATTAAAAATATTCTAATATTTTTTATATTATATATATTAATATAATACTAAATATTAATTGATTTTATATTATTATTATTTTTTTTTTCAGTATTAAGGTGACCTCTTTGGTCCGAGCTTTTTATTAATACTTATAGCGGGTACATGTTTTATATAGACATATTTATAATGAACTATTAGACGAGTGTACAACTGGCTACACATGTAACTTTTCTATATTACCTATTTAAGGAGTCCACCCGAGGGTTCTCTACTAGTTGCTGTACCTAACACTCCTGTTTAGATGTTCTATTTTAAACCCTCTGATCTAACCCTAATATTAATTTCACCAGATCACAGACCTGGATCTATTTGCATTTGACCATAGAACTATAATCCTTAGGCTATTTTTATCCTCGAGGTAAACCTACCAGAGTGAGCCATATTCTCTTTTACTGCTAACCTGATTTAATGCTATGACCAGAGCCAACACTTGCAGTCAGGGTTACTCCTTAAATTGCTATTACCCTTGTAAAGTTCACTCAAACTCTGGTACCTATCTTTTTGACTTCTTCTCTATCATCTCCTACTAGCAGCGACTCAGAACTAACTGACTCCCCAGACTTCCAATCCAGATAGCCTGGTATGGTATCCTTATGTATCCTTTTCCTCCAGCGATTCTGGCAGCCTGGTTGGTCATATGCTCCTCTACACATCTTTGTTATCTGGTTTATCTAACAGTTCTTATGAAGGTGTTTTATGGGCTTTCATCAGTCCAATGGCACCATTGAAAGTTTGTGCTACCTCTTTACTCGAGATTTCCAAGTGAGTTTCTGTCTCTTCGGTTTCTTAGCCTTCTACGCCTGGTGGTCTTATCATAAGTTTGCCCAAAGCCTTATATGACACTGGTTTTACATTCTTCTATATATATGTACTATGTAATATTACACTTAGCATAGATGCCCCGAGCTCCCAATGTCAAGTGGGGCCTGACTTAGTGTACCTAAGATTACAGATGCCCAAAACCCAACCGATCGGCAAGAGACAGTTACCATAATACAAGTATAATTTTCAAAATTCGTCGTCTGTGGGAATTGAACCTTAGACCTGCCACTTAAGTGTTAACAACCTATCCACTTTAATAGGTCGCCACACCCTATTTTATATTATTATTAATTATTATATATTTATATATTAATAGCAAATACATAAAATATATAATATTAAAGATCTATTAAAATTTAAATAAAAAATATCTATTTTCTATTATTATTTCTAGAGCTTTTAGAAAATTTACTTGAATAATCACTGCTATATCATAGTTTAGAAGGTTTAGTGCTATTGGGAAAATGAATATTAGAATCATCTTTAATTGGTTCTAAATTATAAAAATAATAAAAATAATAAATTAATTAAAAATGTTGTTAATTTACATCATTTTATGTTTTAAAAAATTCTATATTTCTATTTAGAATAT
>CAJVQA010001279.1:0-26477 GCA_910591915.1 Cetraspora pellucida | reverse complement strand
GATTTAGCGATTAGTTAATGTAGCAAGGGAAACGTTTATGTATTTATTATGATGTAAGGGGCCAGTTATTATTCTAATAAAACCAAGGACTTCCCCGGATAACAATAGTCTCAAAAAATGCCTGCGCAGTGTCCCATCTCTAAGACTTGGATTCGTTATTACAGTTCCGAATCTAATCATGGACCCGACTTTTGTATTTCGGTTCGGGTACGAGTCCAATTAAAAACCCGTCGAATCTGGATTTTGTGGACGATCACTGGGAATTAAGGTGTCCAGGAATATGCGATCGTATAATATGTGCATAATCTATCATTTTTTTCACATCCAAGAATGCTCCGCATAATCAAGCAAAAAAGAGCATCCTAGTCATGTGGCTCAAACATGATTATGATTGGTAGATCTGATTTTTAAATATGACAATAAATAGCGAGTCTCATTTTAATGTCAAAAATCGCTTACTTTTCAAAAACTTGTATAAGAAACCATCTTTTGCGCTCTATTATAAACACTAACCCTAACTTAACCGAATTTAAAGATTTTTAAACACTGTCACGTGAAAGTGAATTTTAACGGGGGAAGATATCACTGGGTTCCGTGTTACCGGTTTAACATTCAAATAATAAATGAACTATACGAAGATACATGATAATGGCCTAAAAAAACTGTTATATTTAATAACCATATTAGCTTACATAAGATAAAGAAAGGTAATTTTGTTTGATGTAATACCTAGGAATGGGCAAATCGAGAATTTCTTGAATCAACCACGCAACCTGCAGCATTATGCAAGCCGACCAGAATTATATTAGTTGGCCAGAATTATGCTAGTTATCGCAGGATGCTCAGTGGCCCATCCCTAGTAATACCGCATGATATACCTTTACTTCAACACTGTTAAATATTGAATTTTGTATAATATTTGCACTTGATCAATCGCATCTGATGAAAATCGTAATAATCGGAGAACTTTCCGGTTCGTTTTGAAAAAACATCACTTTTTCTTAAAATTTTGCGTAAAGAATACTTTTAAGCTAACCTTAATGCAGTAAAGTGACTTGAGAAATTTTGTCTAATATCAGATGAATTTATAAATATCACCTGTATCCTGGACAATAAATTCGGATATAGTTAAATCTGAAGTTAATCCTTAAATCCAGATTTAGGTATCAACTTTATGTTACGTATTAAAGATCAAAGGCTAGGGTTTACGTTATCCTAAGCGCAAAAAAAAAATGGTGTCAATGAGCTCCAAATTGAACCAATGGGATAATACTTAATTTATTGTTGAAGATCATTTCTATTCCATAGCTAACTTTGTTTACAATCCTTCAATGGTGTCTTTGTTAATTTTCTTTTTTCTGAACTGTCATTCATTTGTGCCACCTATTTTTACCTTACGCCATATTATTATTTTTTTTTTTGTAAAAAGGCTTGATTAAGAAATAAAAAGAGTATGTATACAATACTATAAAAGGCGTAACATGGATCTTTCAATGAAGGTATAAAGGAACGATAAAAAATGGCATAAAATAATAATTGGTTCATCAGTGAAATTATTTGGATAGATTTTTGTGTAAATGCATATATATTTATTTATTTAAAGTCAAATACTTAGAATTCCCCAAAAAAATTTTCCGAAAAGAGTTAATCTCAAAGATGATCTGCATTAACGCAATACTAACCAATTTAGTTAGTGTTACGTTTCGGAAAAAAATGATTTTCGGGAATAACCTAAAAATCTTTACTTAGATTCAATGAGTTTTATTTATAAATATACAAAGTAAATACAACTAAAATATTATTTCTTAAAAAGGTATAAACATATAATATTAAACATGTAGAATAATGATAATGGTTAACTCGTTTTTATGAATCTAAAAGAAATTCAAATGCACAACTTATGCGCATAAATTTTGTTTGCCAATATATTTTAACTATGTATGTGTAATATAAAACAAACCAAGCCTAAGACACAGAGCCGAGAGTGCTAATGAAGCGGTGGTAACCAAAACAACAGCAGGAGTGGAGGGATCAGGTACGAAAATGGGTTTTTTCGGTTTATTTGGTTTCAAGTGAGTATCCAAATAAACAAAGAAAGCAAAAGCAGTAAACGTGAAGCCATAACTGAAGCTAAATAAATAGTTCCTATAGTAAAATATTGTTTAGAAAAACAAACGTATAGAATTAATAAGATTTTTTATCAACAAAAAAAAAACGATTAATGATAAAACTGCAATAAAGATCAACATACGCAATTCCCTCACTCGAAAAAACGGTATTTAAAACATTTCCCGCTATATGGAAGAACACAGCTAAAGGTAATAATAACACATGACTACTATGACAATCCTTTTTTTGATGATGATGAAGATGGTTTGGTCGATCATGTTCTTCCGATTCTCTTTCTCTTCCATCATCATCAGAGACATGTTGGGGTAAACTTGCATAACCCTCCCTATAATTTTGTTTTGTTGCAATGTATAGTCTTGTAAATTGGATAATAAATGCCCAATCAATAGCAAGGCCTGTAAATGCGTCAGATATTAGCCAATGAATTGATAGTCAAATCACATTATACGATAAATAATTAATATTTTTACCTTGAAATTTAAACCAAAAGGCATCAAAAGGCCAATTTAATAAAATGGTTGTTCCTTCGGCTAATAATATATAAAGGAAGGACCATGGAAGAATATTATTGTCTGAAGTGAAATTTCCTCCTTTATGTAAAAGTATCATCACAGTAACTTCAAAATAATTATGTATCACGCCAAGCGCTGTCCAAAATTTTCCAATATCAATTATAATTATACTAATCGCAATTATACCGGTTATGATAATATAACCAGAAAGAAAATAATTAAACGTAGTTGTTGGAGTTTTTTCGCCATTATATATGAAGAAAGTTAATTGTCTCGTATTTTGCCGACCATACGATCATAAATATACTAAGAACTATTCCTAGGACAGCCGTGAAAAAGAGCATCGAATACCATGTTTCTAAATCAAAATCTAAGGTAAAAAAAAAAAAAAAAAAAATTTAAAAATTATTAATACTAATCCAATATAATTAAATATAGTTAAACACAGTAAAATAAATGGGGTTTACATACTATGAATTTCAGCATGCCATGTCTGGAAGCCCGTTAGAGTAGCATTAGTTGGTGCTGGAATCTTTGAAAAATCCACTGGCACAAAGCTGAAAAGCACACCACCAAATAAAACTATGAAAAAGAAGGAGGCAATATAGCGGATATCAACCATTTTCAAGTGTTATTTCGTTATGCTATTTTTTGGGGTTTTTTTTTTTTACATAGACATATGGAATGCATATTTATACTGTAGAGTTATTAATATTATTTTAATGTCAATGAAAGAAAAAGTTCGGGTTACCTTAATTCATATCTGTTAAATGTATAACTTTCATGAATCGCTTAATGATAATATATGCAACAAAACATCCTGGTATGTACGTACGTACGTACATAAAACAATACATTCTATGATTATGATTTATTTACATCAAAACAATCCAGTGTCACCCGATTTTGTCTTTATTTGATTTAATATTTGGCAAGATTCATAAAATGCTTAACTAATTTATGTTACCGATTGACATTCGTATGGCTGGCTGGCTTATTAATAATGCAGTAGTTCACTAATAAAATATCGTTTATAGCTTTAACAAAGTGTCAACATTCAGTGCGCAAAAGAACCAAATACGGTTTATTGGACCAAACCTAACTATGGCATAAATGAAAGTAACTGGAAATATTATCGTTAAAGACTGTCTTATTTCAAATAACGACATCGATTTCTCAATTTCAAGTCTATATCAAAACAATAATAAAACACATGTAAAATTAAACCATTATCATTTTTTATTTAAGAGTTGGAAGAGAATTATCTTAATAAAACATTGAGTCACTGCCAATTTTTTTACAACCACTTGTCTCAACTTTGATAGATACGAATGTTCTACTGTATGCATATTAATGTCTATATATGTCGATCCATTGGCTGTATTAAGTTATTCCTTCGCGCGCAAAAACTTATCCTAAAAAAGGCAAATTTCATTCATATTGGATATAAAAATATATATAATTTTGGTTATCTTCTTAACTCATCAGAATATTCATGCGCTCATCCGTTGTTTATCTACTTTTTATACATTAAATCCGCAATACTTGAATGGTATTGATATTAGAAAATCAGAGGTTAAAACATGTATCGGTAGTACTTGTGCCACTTTGACAGCAAATCATTCTCAGATATAATCTGATCAAATTTTGCCCCCGGGCATTGAATGCCGTCACGGTGGAGATCTTAATGATATTGAACTAGAACACAAGCATGTATGAGGTAAGGTAGCTTTCAGAATCATATAATATCTTGCGTATTATAGTTATTCTTATGTACCCATTCCTCATATATAAGTATCATAGCCAACTATCACTGTTATTCTTATTTTACTTCAAATTACTGTAACGATTCAATCGTAATTTATCATAAAGAAATTTGGAACTTTTGAGACTTTTTCATAAATAAACATCATTACCTTGTCTGGAAATTGAATTTCAAGATTCCTCGTTATATACCAGGAACGGAGTACAAAGTACGTAGAATATGGTTTACAGGTGATGTATCTTTTTTTGCATCTGATTGAATGATTTATTCTCGTGACTTTATTTTGGGATTTCTATATTTATGAGCTTGTCTATTGACACATGCATAAACTTAACATTAAAAATGCTTTTCGATAAAGTGACAAATAACATGCAAATTGGACGTTGTTGTTAAATTCTTTTTCTGGTCATCAATTTAAAAAAATTAAAATTTATTATCTATCATCGTGTTTTTTGAACCTGTGATACATACATAAAATTTATTCTAGCTTTTACTTATTTTATATCGGTTCTAAATACGTACGTACAGCATCTGTATATTCACAGTTCATCTATTTTTCATTTTTTTAATATTTTTTTTTTTTACCTTTGGCAATGTTGCCGCAGGATGCTATTGGCATTTTGTATATAATCTATCTTGAATTACTGCATCTATTTGCGTATTCATATAAGTTTTTCTATTATATATTATATATGGACATTTCTATTTAACATCACCTTATTGTGTAACCTAGTGTATTGAGTCTGGAAATTTTTTTTAATTTGAGATTTAAAGTATGCCACTGAATTTCATATTAATTTCATTTGTTCATACCAATTTAGTGCGTAATATAAGATGCATTAATTTTTTCAATATTTAAAATAGTCATGAATACTGCCAATTTTTATTTTCATTTATTTCATATTTGTTAATCGAATTATTAAACCATTATTAAGTTTCATGAACATTTACTACTTAATTTCAATTGATTCGTGTTAATTTAGTTTGTGATATAAAGAAGGCTTATGACTTAAACTATTAAACTTACTGAGTATCTGTTATTTAATTTAATTTGCTCATATGAATTTAGGAGCAATTTTAAAGAACTTTGTTAGTCAATGAAGTGCCTAAAATAATCTGTTAAATTTTATGTGTATTTATTATTAATCTAATGCGTGGTATAAAGAAAATTTATTAATCCAAGCATATAAAATCAGCTATTAACCGTATTATTTATTAATTCCATTCTATTTGAGTTGATCTAGTGAATTAAATATAAAGAATTTTTGCTAGCATTTAAAATAAGCCATTAAATTTAGAAGGCATTTTATTCGTGCTAATTTAATGCGTAATAGTAATAATATTTATAATTTAAACATTTAACAAGCTATTAAATTAGTGATGCAGGTAAATTCGTCCCAATGAATTTTGCAAGTTACAACAAGTTACGGTTACGGTTGCGGTTGCGGCAAAAATCAGATGATCCTATTGTGCCATAATTAAAATTAGCTCCGCAACTTTATTCTAATGTAGGGATGGGCAAATTTATTACATATTTCTTATGTATTCTTATTTAAGATTTTGTTGCAATAGGTAATAATGAGAAATTATGTCATTAATCATTAACTTTGTTTTTTGAACACTCTTAATGATGTACAAGCTCACGTTGGTACGTCCTCATGTTCGTTCCTCACAATTTTATCAAGTGATCTATTACTCTTAAAAATTATGTAATAATATGTAATAATTCATAAAATTTGTAAGGCCTAAAAAATACATATCGATTACATAAAAAATTACATTGCCCATCCCTATTCTAATGCCGTAACTTGCCGTAACTAATGATCAATGTCGTAACTTGCCGTAACTATAATATTGTAACTTGTTTGCTTAATAAAATATCATAACTTTATTGCTTCTAATTAATAAAATGTCATAACCTGCCTATTGTTAACTTTGTAGAGTATAAAAAAAAAAATTTTTTATTTATTTTAAAAAATTTAATAAAATTTCAACATAAAGATAATGAAATTTACTAGTAACAATATTAATCACCAAGAACAACATTCTTAATTTGAATTAGATCAGAATTATGATATGAATACATTGATTTCTTATCTATCTAACCAACATTTCAATAATCATGATTTCTCTGAAGAAAATCATCTTGTTCCAAATCAGTCTAAAAAAAATGTCATGGTGGATCTAGCTCAGATCTAGTTTGGAATTATTTTTCTATTGGGAAACATTTGGGTGATGGGTACTTGTAAATATTATGAGGTTGCTTGGTCATGTGGAAGATTATAGCAAATTAAATGTCATTTAACATAAGAATGTTCAAATGTTCTACAAGATATACCAGGAATGAAGTTTGTACAATGTACAACGTAGTGTATGGTTTACAGGCAAGTTAATGTGTCTGTACGATTCTCAGCATATGATTGGGTAATCTGTCATCATGATTTTATGTAGCACCCCGAACAATACTTTAAAAGATAGTTATTAGGAACAAATGCCTCTGTATGCAAAATCTTGGAATTGATTGGCACACGTAACTTATTCATCATTCAATATTTTCAAAAAAACTCTAAATGATCACATACATCTGTAAAATCGAAGATGCTATAACAAATGATAGTAAAAATAAGCTTTTTAGGCACAAAAATTAGTGTTCCAATATAAATTTAAAGGTCTCAATGCTAAATATTTGGTAATTTTTATTTTTTTTCATCGAATTTTTTATCAGGCAGATAAAATGATAATCACTGATCATCAAGGACTTAATCAAAAGAATTTGTCGATCATTTATAAATACAGATATGTTTCATGGATTTTTAATGTTTTTGCGGGGTCCCAGAATTTTGAGTCAGATTCATCTAAACTGAGTTATGCTAGCTAACCAACTATATAGCAGTCAGACATTGACTTCATTAATAGGTTTTTGGGCTCAGTTACTGAAATTCAAACCAATATTCAGATTGCAAATACTATCAACTTCTTTTATAAAGAGTCATTTTCTTATATCAGAAATGAATCGCAATGAAGAATATCGTTTCCCGTGACTGAAATAATGCCTGTGTAGATTTCTCCCGTTCCTGGTTTCGCGCGACAATGTTGCGCAGCTACTTATTACTAACTGCTAGTAAGGCTGTAGTAATTTTGTTGTATTCTAATTTTTTTTAACCTTTAGCTTAACAGCATTTCATCTATCTGCTTCTTACAGTACCTCATCCTTCTCCTAAATTGATTGACTCTAATGATTTTTTTACTCTTGTTGTTACCAATTTGATATACACAGTTGTACATATCTCCTAGTACCTAGTTGGGCATGATTAAACTAATCAAGATTTAATTATCAATTTGCAATTACTATATATCCTTTTTAGATATATTTCTATAGTTGGTTTGATTTGTGACTTGATCACATATGCTTCTTTCAGATTTTTTTGTAGATGTATTACCAATTATATATTGATGTATTATTAGCTTGCTGTTGTAAAAAGATTTAAACCTTGACTTATAAAAGAATAAATGTCTATCATCTAAGTTGTGATATATAACTATCTTAGAAAATATTTGTCAAGTACTTTAAGAGTACCTATTTAAAATATTCTAATTCTGATTAAATTAATTCTTTATTACAGATCTTCTTTGCATATATTGTATCACTTACTATTTTAGTTTTAGCCACTCTGGTATTACTTTTTCAATTAAGTATTCTGCAAGTTGGATACAAAGATATTGATGCAGTCCTGTCTCTTGGGACTTACTTGCACAATACTGTTTTGTGATGAACCTTCTGTGATATTATTGTTAGTTGGTTAGTTAGCATCACTCAATTCCGATGAATCTGACCAAAATTCTGGGGCCCTGCAAAAAACATTAAAATCTACGAAACATATCTACGTATTTAGAAAGGATCGGCAAAAAACATTAAAATCTACGAAACATTACGTATTTAGAAGGATCGACAAATTATTAGTCTTTGACGATCAGTGATTATCATTTTATCTTCCCGATAAAAAATTCGATGAAAAAAAATGAAATTTACAAAATATTTGGCATTGAGGACTTTAAATTTACATTGGGTCACTAATTTTTGTGCCAAAACTATTATTTTTAGTACTGTTTGTTATTTCATCTTTGATTTTACGATGTACGTGCTCATTTATAAGTTTTTTTTTTTACTAAAACATGAATAAGTCACGCGGACCAATCAATTCCAAGACTTTGCGTACAGAGGCATTCGTTCCTGGTACCTACCTTTTAAAGTATTGTTCTGGGTGCTACACAAGATCACGATGAAGGATAACCCAATCATATGCTAAGAATCGCACACACCATTTCACTCTTAAGTAAACCATACCCTATGTATTTCATACTCCGTTCCTGGTAAAGCCTTAATCGCTCACCAGCCAAATCTAACACCCTCTTTCGTAAAGGTTATCTATCGTACGTTACACGAGATTTTCGATTGTGGAGCGACCGAGTCTCAGTTTCCGAACCCAACACTATATAAGTATTTTATAATTACCTTATAATTATTTTAAAATAGATTAAAGTTACTAATTTGCAAGTTTTAGCAAAGTAGATGGGTTCAAATAATTGTCCTACAAACAATTAATAGTTAGACCTACTACAGCTATAAACCCAAATTTAAAAACCAAACCAAAAATTTAAGAGTGTCAAACCTAAATCTCTTATTGCTAACATCGCTAACAAGCTCATACTGCTTCAAAAACCATACCTATTTTATTAGTAATTATGTTTCTTTAGATTTAATTTCGTAGCGCTCTTTTGAAGCTAGAAATGATGTTTGCAACGTTTTTTGCTTGTAAAGTTTTACGTTCTTAAAAGTACTTTAAAGTGCATAAATAAGTTACCCAGCCCATTGATTTACATCAGCCAATAAACCGAATTTCTATATTTCAAATTTACACGAAGTCGAAGTGAGCAAAAGATAAGATATCTCAAGAAAACGTTGATCCAGCTATTATGGTGCACTTAAAGAGGAAGACACTTCGATTTGTCTAAAAACATTGCCTAAATAAACAAATTAAAGTTATAATTAAGTATTTTATAAAGAATTTAGTAATTGAAGTGTACGTATTACAGTATTGACGGTATTGATGAATCTATTAAATTTTTTTGGATTCCAGAATAGACATTTGAACTATCACATGCTCATTTAGAGCGCAACCTTACAAACATTTCGGTATGCTAAAATTTTATAGTAGTTAAGTTTGTTTAGAATTCTTTGGGATGATAGAAAAACTTTTATCAAAGTTATTATATTTTTAAATATATAATTTGTCTATCGGCCAAATACAATCTTTCATTTGTATTTCATATCAGTTATAGTCAGTATTGTCAATTTTATCGGCCAACCCAATTTTTTTGGCCATTGGCTTGCTGAAAATATATAAACTTGGTCGAATTGGCCATTTTTGGCCAACTAAATTTTTATTTGGCCGACAAAATTACCAACACTGGTTATAGTCTTCCTCGTAATAATTATATTTTTGGTGCAGTGTTTTTCGACCAAGTTTATCGGTTCAGCAACTTTTGTAAAGTTTAAACGGTTGCCTTTTAAAATTGGTCTCCCATGGGTATAAAACATTGAAAAAGTTTCCTATTTTTGAATGTTAGTAAAACAGTACTTTATAATTATAGATTACGCAATCGAATCATAATTATGGGTGTTCTCAAGCTTCAACCTCGATGCGATAGGCTCGCGATCTTAATCGTGCGCAACTATAATTATATACGTATAATGAAACGAATAAGAAAATTAAGAAGTAATCAAAGTTTGCTCAAACATTATTCTCATGTGATTAGCTAATAAACGTGACGATGCTCATTTACTATAATCAATCCGAATAAGAATTGCAATTGATGCTTGAGCGATTCACTAGCATTTTATCAAATGCCGTTATCACTACGTTTATTTCATTGATATTCGGTCGTTGCATGATAAGGTTACTGATACAGTTGCCTGTGCGATCTTTTTGAAAACTCAATTAATTGTAAATTTTTGCCAAGCCAGGGATAAAAAAAAGGTGGCCTGCCATAAAATGGTTATAAATTGAAATGATGAACTCACGTATTATCTTTTAATTAATAAAAATATAATAAACTTTATTAAATTTCGATGTTTTTTTAAATATAAATTACGATGTTAAACACATTTGACCTCCTTAAAATATTTTCCACTAAGTAAAATTTATTCTCTGACGCTTTTTGTCCCATTGATTAATGCGCTTGAGAACGCCCTATGTCATAATTTATTAAACATATTTAAATAAAACAAACAAAAAATTTTAAGATTACGTTTTAAAACATTTACCATCCCTAACTCCGCCTGTTAAGTGTTCAAATGATGACTTCTGCTCAAAATTTTTTGAAAGATTATTGCAGCGCTGTATACATATAACATATTGTCATATTATTAAAAATACAGCAAGACTAGATAGTTGAAGTAACAGGAATGTTATTTATCTGTTTTTATAGTCTAGAATCTACTTTTTTTATAAATTAAGATACGCTGTAATTAAAACTCACAAATATACAAAATAATAAACATATTTACAAGGCCTCTAGGCGAAACATAATATATGTCGTAAGTGCGTAAATATTTCGCATAGAATTGAGAAAAAATTAACGTTTATGCTTTATGTATGCACAGAATTAAAGTCGTACAACCGTCATTTGTTCGGTCAGATCTTCAAAAAAGAAAGTCGATCAGCATGGTACACTTACTTAAAGAAATAATTCTTACAAGTTATCATATAATTGGAACTTATTATATTAACGATTAACGAATTTGCAATTAAGCGAAAATTACAAATAAAAAAATGCCCATGAATAGAATAATGTTTAACAATATATTCGCAAAATCAAATTATTTAGTTGATTTTATCTATAAGAATTATTCAGTAAAGGAAAAAAGCAAAAAACTTTTTCCGATAATCTGCATTATCCTCCTAATAACCTATTTCCTTCCTTCGTTTGTCAATATTCTTTTAGTTGTCAGTGTTCTTCTTCCAATAGTCTATATTTTCCCTAAATTACTTTATTTTATTCTTCTTAGTTGTTTTTATATTCCTTTTCGTGTTACATGCGTTCTTTTCCCAGCCATTTTCATTCTTTTTTTAATTGTTCGCTTTCTAGAAAAGGGAAGTAGAAATCAGGAAAAAGAGCATAGATGCATTAAATGCACTGAAATTATTAATATTGATGCTCTTTTAAATATTACTGATCAATGTATTCATAATAATATATGTCGTATGTGTATCAATGATTATATCGAGAGTGAAGTTGATAAAAGCAATGTTAAAATTTTATGCCCGGAAAATGAATGTCGTAAAGCATTAAACGAGAATGATATAAAAAAATTTGCAAGTGAGAGAGTATTTGGACGGTATTTATGACAATATATATTGATAAGTATTTATTTTCTTTAAAAATAATATTCTTTATTATTTTCACAGGTATGAAACACTCATGTTAAATTTTGCACTATCCCAAATTTCTACCTTTAAATGGTGCTTAAACCCAACTTGTAGATCAGGACAAGATCATTATCAAGGAGGTATTATTAGTATATGTTACAGAATTATATTAAATATGCTATTATATATTTATATTAATTATCTTATTTAACAAAAGATGATGTTCCAATAATGATTTGTAATTTATGTGGACAAAAATCTTGTATTATACATGAACTTTTAATCGAAACTGAATGTGAAAAATGTAAAGAACATCTTGGATCTGTGTTAAAAGAAGAAAGAAAGGAGTGCATTATATGTACCGAGAATTTTAATGTCATGGCCTTTTTAAATATCACAGACCTGTGTAATCATGATCGTAGAATTTGTCGTGAATGTGTAGGAGAATATATCAAGCATGAACTTGAAGATAATGGAAAAATTAGAATTTCATGCCCAGAAGATGAATGTAGTGAAATATTAGATCAGAAAGATGTAAGAGAATTTGCAAGTGAAGATGTATTTAAACGGTATACTTATTGAAGCATATAAAATTTAGTATTTATTTATCATTTCGAATAATAACACTAATTTATTATTGCAGATATGAAAAATTTACACTAAATTTTGTATTATCACAAATTCCTACCTTTCAATGGTGCTTGAATCCAAATTGCGGATCAGGGCAGGATCATTTTCAAGGAGGTGGATTATATTAAGCTTCTAACATTTCATCTTCCTTGCCAGCATAATTATACTTATTACTATTTATATATATTTTTCTTAAAGACAATGTTCCTATAATGATTTGTAATTCATGCGGACAGAAATCCTGTGTTCTGCATGGGCATCCAATTGACACTGTATGTGAAGAATGCACACAGCAGGAAGAAGGATTTACACGAGAAGAGGAAGAAGAACATAGACGACAGGAGGAAGAAGAACGTAGAAGACAAGAAGAACATAGACGACAGGAGGAAGAAGAACGTAGACGACAAGAAGAGCATAGACGACAGGAAGAGCTCAGACGAAGAGAGGAAGAAGAACGTAGAAGACAAGATGAACATAGGTTAGCAACACTTCGAAATGCTGAAAGTGCATCAGAATCCTATGTGGGTCAACTTAAGCAATGTCCAAAATGTGCAAGTAGAATTGAGAAAAATGCAGGATGTGACCATATGACATGTAGATGTGGACATCAATTTTGTTGGGCGTGAGTAGGATATTTTGACCTTTTGTAAATTGCATCTTATATCAATTCTAATAATAACTGACAATGAAATTTAACTGCTCATCCAGTTGCATGGTTGATTGGGATAAACCACATAATGCTGACTGCGCATTTTATGTTGAAACTTAACTCTAAGGTTTTTCAATAGTGAAATTAGAACAATTGCAGATTATTGTATTATATCTTTACCGTATTTCGCGATCTAAACCACTCCCCCCCCCCTGTCGGATTGTGCGGATACTTTTATGGTGCATATTGGATTAGCAGCATGATGGGAACAATTGCAATTATTACAGTAATATGTAATAGAAAAGTTACACAAATAAATATAATGTGCACCATAAAAATGTCCGTATAAACATTTAACAAGGGGGTGGTTTAAACCTCGAAATAAATACTTTACTATTAACATTAACAAATTATCGTAACAATAAAAATTTTCAATGTTAAGAACATTTTCTAAATAGATAACATTTATTTAGATTATTGTTAATTATTGTCGCGGTGGCGGCTTGAAATCAGGGACTTCGATCTAAAAATATAGATCTTACCAAAATCCACTTATACCCTTTTATTATCAAAACCGATCTTAAACCCTAATTTATCTATTTAAAAAAACGCTAAAAAAAAATGCACTTAAAAAATTTCTAAAAAATTACGTATTAAAAAATTAAAATTTCAAACTTCAGCTGCAATAATTATTGAGTTGACTTCTTTGGTCTTTTGACTTTATTAATACTTTTGAATAATATGGACTAGGTGTTGAGAAAAGGGACCAAATTGACAAAAAATAAATTTTGCAAAAAATCGATTTTTATATTATAAAATCTATATTAACTTATAAGAAAATACAGATTTCAAAAGATTATATTATAAAATTTTATTAATCTTAAGTTTATTTTAAATTAATTAAGCATCAAAAATTCATTCTGAAAAAAAATGTCAATTTGATCCTTTTTCTTATATGTTCATATCGAATTACTACAGAAAGAATGTACAACTATTTACATGTATAATATTTCTATATTACCTATTTGAGAGGTTCGCCTAATGATTCCTAACCAATTACTATACCTAACATTACTGCTTTTGTGTTTTATCTTAAACCTTCAGAATCTGCATTTCATGTTAATTTTACTAAGTTACAAGAGTTTCTTCTTATATCTAAATTATTGTTTCAATCTTAGAACTAATATATTCTTGAAATAAATCTTCTGAAGTCTATTATATTTTTATTTATAGTTAACTCAGTATTATTATACCTAAACCAATACTTATAGTCAGGATTAATCATTAAATTACTATATTTTTGTAGAATTTATATGATTCTAGTATCTCTTTTACAACCTTAACAATGTCTTGTCTGCTCTTTCAAGTTCTTCTATATTATCAATTTAGTAAGCTTTATATAATGTAATTTAATGTCAGATCAATTAGTAATCAGGTTGGTAACTCTTTTTATTTAAAGATTCTTAACTATACAGGTCACTTGTATCAGTTTTTTTTTTTTGAAATGTCAGAGTAGAAACTTTATTAGATAATAAAAGTAATTACATTAAAGATTTCTGAATTATATTTGTGTTATGTATTTAAGATACTCAATGTGACATTACACCTTTATTTTTTATTTATTTTTTTTTTATTATAAAGTAAGACCTGACCTCAGTTTTTATTGAACAATTTGGTATTATATTAATTAAAATGTTTTACATAAATTATTATAGAGACCTATAGCTAGGACTAATTTATTCTCAGCTCAAAACTCTACTAGAGTAGGCTATCAGATCTCTTCTAGGTTTAGTGTTGCTATATAAGAAGTAGATATGTTTGTAGTAGAAAAAATATTTACCTATTTTTCATATTTTGTTTTAGTTGCTTGGTCTGTAACTGGATGTTCAGGTGCTATTACTGTAAGTGTATTTGTTAGTAAGTTGTTTTGATGCACTAGTTTGCATCTTTCTGTTCAAATTTGCTTGTATATATTACTTGATATTTTATAAAATAGATTAACAAGTAAGCTTAAAGTAATGTTGCAATTTGTGGATATATCATCTGAAATTAGACCTTGTATTCAAAGAAAGTATGAGTAGTATTTTGTATTAAAGTAAATTGCTGTAATAGAACAGATATATTGCTGTTTTCTATTTTGTGTTTTGTCAGAACTTGTGTATAGTTTGTTAAACTAGCTGATTAAGGGTTATGAAGTTTGGCTGACATTCAAGCCAGTATAAGTTATCTTCTATATGTAATATGCAACAATTATAGGATGAATTGGTGTAAGTTTTAGGTTTTCTGTAGTGTAGATTTAAAAGTGTAGGTAGTTCATTTAGTAGAAACTTAATTTTAAAACTTTTTAGTTGTAAGTGCTTAGGATGGGTAGCATGAGTATTAGGTTTGTTGTTGTAGTTAATGAATTAGTATGTCAGGTCCTAGTTGGTATTTTGATGAATAGTGTTCCAATGGTTAATTCTATTTAAAGTATGCCATTTTGCAATGTTAGTTGCATTTTGTAGATGGCAAATAAAGCAGTGAGTTTTATTTTCAATAGGTGTTCTATTTCAGATAAGATAAAAATTGGTATTGTCTAAGACATGAAGTTGAATATGAAGTTTATATTATTGTATTGTAGTAGAAAGATGAACTGTTCTGTTGTAAAAAGAATGATTATCTGGGTTCTCTATATTAATACATTTGATTTTGAGATGTTTGTGAATGATTATTATTTATGTTAAGAGTTTGAGTAGCCAGAAATTGTGTCTTTGTAAAGTAAGTGTTGTGTTTAATGTTAGTGTGAGAAGTAAGTTAATATAGTTAGTTGTTGATTTGTGTATTATAAAGACTGTTATTTGGCAATGTTGTGGAGCAATCATTAGTATTGTTATAATATCAATAAGATATAATTATGTAATAGAGGGCCAGTATGTAATTTGAAAAGAGAATATAATATTAGTAGGTGCAAGAGTCCAGACAAATTGAGCTTGTAAGCTTGGAGTATTTAGCTAGATTATGCTTGCATAGAGGTATAATTGAAGCTTTTTGGCTTAAGAATTAATTGTTGAAAAATAAGATAGACATGTATTGGATGTATTTGATAAAAATAGTTGGTGTATTAAGTTATTTGTAGATATTAAGGTAACTGATAGTTGAGAGTTATGTTTGTTAGTTGAAGCAATAGTAGAATATGAAGTTGGTATTTTATGTTGACACTATGATAATATTTATATTGTAAGATATAGATAATGTTGTGCTAGGTTATGGATGTCTGTATAGAGAAATTTTGAGCTAAACACTTTGATAGCAGTACACTGAGATGTTTTAAGCATTATTATACATTGCTAATTAGTAGTAGTAATAGTGTTTTTGCAGTTCAATATTTAGATAGTGGGGCTATATATTGAAGCTCTGGTGGTGGTAAGTAATAGTGTTTAATGTATATTGTATTGCTTGTGTGAATGGTTTTTTGTATTTTGCCTATAATCTGAATGTTGTTAGTTTTTTCTAGAACCCAGGTGCTTGTTTTTAGTATAATAGAATTTGTAGTAAATAGGTTGAGGATAATAGTAGGAATAAATGGTGTTGTAGATGCATAGAAGGTATTATATAATTCAAGAAACCATTTTGGAGCTCTACCTCTAGGTATCTTAAGTGTTTTATATACAATGCATTATCATGGAACTAGTTGTGTATTTGTGTAATTAATAAGTTGTTTAATAGCATAGATGTTTGCTTTATTAGTTAATGATTTAATATGTGTTGGTTTGTTGCAAAATTTAATTAGTTTATTGATTAGAATGCCTTTGTATATAGTTGGTATGGGCTAGAAGTTGGAAAGGTTATCTATATTAATGTTAAGCTAATGTGCTGTTTAAATAGTTTGGGCTGTAAGTGTATTGTAAAATTTGTTAAGTAGTATATAGTTAGAAGTAAGTAAAATACTGTTAAATGAAAGTGTAGCATTTTGAAGATGTTAGATAATAATTTTGATTGATAAAGCTGTTAAAGGGTTGTTTAGTTGTATATAAAGTAATGAAATATGGTTTTGTATTTAAATATTAGTTAAGCTACAGCAGTTGTAAATTAAGTAATAAATATAGTAAAGTTTGATATTGTTAAGGCAAGTCCAGCTTTGTGTTTTACCACTTGTATGTATAAGTTAGTTATGCCTTGCATAGTGGATTGGTGCATGAATGTGTTCATAGTTCTGTATAAGAAGTGAATACATGTATCATGTTAACTATATAAATTGTTTGCTTTTTAGTAATCTTTTTGTTTTTTATAATATTAGTCAGATTTGTAACTTCAATAGTAATTTGGTTTTAAATGTGTTTGTGATGATTCAAGAGTATAAACCAGCAGTCTAGATATTGAAGGATTTGTTTTAAAGGTATAGTATATATAGTTGTGCTTACAAAGTTAATTGTAGGATTCAGATCTTCAGTCTAATTTGTTGGAGGATTAATTTTGTAGTGTTAACTGTAATATTAGCCATGTTGTAAAAGAATTTAGCTGTTGTAACAATTTGTTGCAAAGATTGTTTGTCAGGAGCTAGCCATAAAATATCATCTATATAGGCAAGAACTGAGATATAATATGTAAGTAGTTGTTTGGTAGAAGAGAATGTTGTTGACATATTATATCCATGAAATTTGGAGTGAATATAGGTAATTAAAGAGTTATAATAGATACACCAGAGCAAAGGTGTAATAGTCTCTCCTTGGTCTATACTATTTTGAACATGGTAGCTAGGTATAGGACCAAGATTTGTGATAACTGAGTTGTAGCAATTGCTGTGAATGTTTGTTATAAGTTAAGATATGTTGTGAGGAATTTTTATACAATTTAGTGCATGTTGAAGAAGTGGAATGTGTACAGAATCATATGCTTTACTTATTTTCTAAGCTAAAAGCCAGATTTCTTTATTTTATATATGTGTTTCTTGAAGTATGTTTGTAAGAATTTGTATGGGTTGTGTAGTAGAGAAGTATGGTAAAGCAACAAAGTTATGTGGATCATGAATAGGATATTTGGCATTATTTGAATAAGTCTGTTGTTGATGATTTTTGTAAATATTTTTTGTATATGCTTAAGAAGAGCAATAGGTCTCATGTAGTTAAGTTGATCTGTAAAAATGGGTTTTTTAGAAATTGGATATATTTTGCTTTGTTTCTAGGCTGTTGGTATTTCTGTGGTATTTAAACACTTGTTAAACAAAATTGTAAGAACCTTGATGATATAAGAATGAATGTGTTTAAGCATTTTATTAGAAATAAGTGTTAGTCTTGTTGCTTTTTTGTTTAGTACTAAGTTGATTGTATTGATTATTTTCTGTTGGATTATAGGGTTTATTAGTGTGTTGTACCATAAGGGGAGTATGTTAGTTTTGGAATTGTATTCATTTTTCCATTATTCTCAGAGAGTTGGGTTGTGTAGATTATGTTTGGTCCAGTTTGCAAAATAGTTTTTGATGTGTTGACAAATCTCTTTTGGCTTTGTAATTATAGAGTCCTAATTATTAAATAAAACTGGATTAGTATGGCAGTTAATTATACTATTAATCATAGTTGTTGTATTTGAAGTAAAATTGTTGTGCATGTTTGAATGTGTTGCTCAATTTGTTATAAGATTGCCTGTTTGTTTTCTAAATCACGAGTATAATATAGTGTTTTATAATGATTTTTTATTGCATTAATAATAGCAGAGAGTTGATTAGAGTTAATATTGATCATGGTGAAAGGTGTAATGATTAGGTTTGTTAAGAGTTATATAGTTTGTATTTTTTGATTGATGTTATTAATAGTTGCAATATTAGTTAAATTATTATTATTAGGAGTATGTTTGAGGTTTATAAGAGTTTGGAGTATGCTGTTACAGATGTTTAGTGCAGTATGTTTTTTGAGGTAGTAGATGAGAAGTTTTGAAATTGTTTTTGAGAGTGAAAGGTAAAGGTTATATGTATGTTTGCTGCAGTAAGCACTATGGATTGGATTTAGTGCCAAAGTTAATTTGTTGTAAGTGCAGAGGCTGCTACTTTAGTGAGAGAAAATAAAAGTTGATGTCTTTTCTGCTAAACTGCTCCCATAGTTCATTGGTTATAGAGTCATATTTAAACATTTTATATTTGTATTTTTTGTGTCATTTGGCTGATTTGATTTGTATTTGAAGATTAGTATAAATAATATACTGATCACTGTCTGTAATTCCAGTTGGATTAGTAATATTAGAAGTTGTAAATAGAGATTAGAACCAGTTATCATAATTGAATTTATAACCGAGTATAACTAGTTATAAATTATAAC
The DNA here is from genome assembly GCA_910591915.1 of Cetraspora pellucida. Lineage (NCBI taxonomy): Eukaryota > Fungi > Glomeromycota > Glomeromycetes > Diversisporales > Gigasporaceae > Cetraspora > Cetraspora pellucida. The sequence continues at coordinate 7,074 of CAJVQA010001279.1, read as the reverse complement.
CAGATTAGAACTTTTTTAATCTGATAAATTAGTTTTATTATAACTGCCTTTAATCAATTTATCAGTTTTATTATAACTGGTTTTATTTAAATGATTAGATGATCATTCGAGTGCTATAAAGAAAAACCTGCAATTAGGCTTTCAATTATATGTGTATTCTGTACCAGACTAAATCCATTTGATTTATTAGTAATTGTGTCCAGTAAACAAAATGTAAGTACATCTGATAACAGATTTTTTCTTAGTAGCATTTTATTTATCTTATGCTATTTATTGCAACTTGCATGCATGAAACTTAGTTTTGATTAAATTATTTTATATATAAATAAAAAGGATCAGTTAAAGGTTATATTTTACATATAATCTTAAAAAACTATAAAGCTTGTTTTTGGCTTATATGATACTTCGATATGCATATTTCTATTCTTAGCATAATCATCTAAAAAAATTTTTGAATTGAAAATACACTGCACTGATAAGCTGAAAAGTTAAACATATTTGACTACTTGGAATTGATACACACAACACACATATGTATAGCATAGCTTTATGCCTAATGATCTTTCATATAAACATACTAGCGTATATATTAAGTACTATAGTATACATTAAAGTCACACTTTATACTTAGTAATATAAATGTGACACTAATGTTGTTACTTTGCTACCAATTTGCTTTTGATATTATTCTCAATTATCCATTATAATCATATCAAATATGAATAATTTAGGCTTTTGTTTATAGCATGTAAAACCACATATACCAAGGTTAATAATAATATAACATACCAGGTGTGAATATCAATCTAATTCTAGTTTTTTTTTGAAAAACCTAATTATTTCTTATAAGTGCAAATTGTGTATGCTTTGAAATTTTTCTGCATATTACATCTAGCAGAATCTTGTATATACCCATTTACGGAAGTAGAAAAAATATGCAGTATGAAAAATCTAAAACCTTAAAGTTTTAAATAGAAATAATGCACCAATAAGAATTTTACTGTATTGAAAATAAAATAAATTTGCCAATAGTAAGTATCAATAAGAACAATTCTATAGAATATAACAAGTTATTAATGAGAACAATTTCATAAAATAGGGCAGATAATTAGTAAAAGCAGTTCTATGGAATATTATTTCTACACAAAGGAATTAAGGTCTAAGTTTCTTGTGCCATATATACAAATATAAAAATTTCTTGATGCAATATTAATGTAGAAATCTCATAATCTATATAATTCTAATAGCCTTAATGCATATAAAAAAAGCTAATAATTATTATAGAGAATAAACAAAACTTTATAATAATAAATTTAAATTTCATAAATTGAAAAAAAATGTCTTTACCTTCATTTTCAGATACTGAAGAATCCATTACCACAACATCAGCTATATCAACTGCATCAACTAAAAGTCAAAAAAAATAAAAGTCTAACATTAGAATTAACTATAGTAATAAAAGTCATACGACCTTTTTTCATATAAACAAAAATAACCCTAACTTTGCTTACTGTAAAATATATGAACTTAACCTTGTTGGGAGTCAGCAAAAGCCCTACCTATATACTCATAAAGGCAGTAACACTTCAAATATAATAGCCCACTTATATGATAAGCACAATATAATTAAAGACAATTATACTGATTATTTGGATGAACATAATAAAGCATGATATTATTAATGTTAGTTAAATTAAAAAAAAAAATTCAACTTGCTGAATAGCATTCGAATTATGCTATTCAGCAAGTTAAATTTTTTAATTTTGATCATAAATTAAATTAACTTGTTAATATAAAAAAATTTATTACCTTACATATTAGCCAAAATGTGATCAAACCAAAGTTACTAATTATTTTAACCATGTAGTACTACCATGTTCACCATATATGCAATAACTAATAGCAAGAAAATTAATTCAATTTATTATTCAGTTTGTTGAGCCTCTTTACATTTTACAAGATGAATCTTTTTATGAGTTAATTTATACCTGTATGTCTGGATTTCAAATGCCATGTAACAAAACTGCCAAGAGCTTGATTTATAAAGCATATGATTGGACTCATGATCAATTAAGATCTTTACTTGGTAGTAGTGCAATAGCTGTTTACTTGTCTACAAACTTGTAGACAGCAAAGTCCCATCATAGTTATTTAGGTATTACAGTAACTTGGCTATCATCAGATTTAAAATTTCAAGAAGCATTGCTCTCTTGTGATCATCTTGCACATCCGCATATAGAAGAAACAATTAGCAAAGAATTACTTTATATAATTTATAAATGGCAACTTGAGGCAATAGTTTTTGCTATAGCTACAGATAATAGTGCTAACATTGTTAAAGAAATAAATTTATTATATGAAAACTACTTTAACAACATAGTGCATCAACTCTGTGCTGCCCACATGTTACAACTATCAGTCAAAGAAGAATTAAAACAATGTAAATCTATTCATCATCATGTTAAAAGCTTACAGGCCTTTTTTTGACTCCCTAAACAGGCACAACATTTACAAAAAGCACAATGTGAATTTAATATAAGTGAAGATAATCAAAATACTGTTGCAAATCCCCTTGATGTTTTAACAGATGTAAAAACAAGATGGAACTCTACTTATCTGGCCTGAAAACACATTTTAGAATTGTATAATGGAATGTGATTTGACTTAACTTCTTTACTTGCCAAAACAGATCATGCCTCCCAAAAAGAGTGTGAAAAACTAAAAAGATTATGTTTATCAGTTAGTGAAAAAGAGTAATTAAATTTTATTTAAATTTGTTTATTTAATTACTTTTGCTTATTTCATTAAATAGTACTAAGATACTATCTAATTCTAAAATTTTGAACAATATCCTGATACTAATTAAGTAGCTCGAATCAATAATACAATTATATAACTAACTTTTTTCAATATACACCTTGAACAGTATTTCTCTTTATATAGTAACCTCACAGTACTGTGTGTAGTGCTTAGTAATATGCCATTTATATGGTTCTCAGATTTTTTAATATACAGTATATACAGTATATACAGTAAATATATAGTATGTATAGGTAAAAGTTTTTTATGTTGTAATTTTATAATATTCTATAATCATTTTAAAATATTTAGGCATTTATAAGTTTTGTAGCCTAAACTTCAGAGCTTATAAAATGATTGTCAAAATTTTAGCGTACAGTATGTGGCACATTACTAGTAGCACTGCACGATAGTATAGAATTTATATTAAAGCCTTTTATAATTATATCTTTAAATTAGTATTTTTAAACCTCAATCCTATATTATTTTAGATTCCATTATAATCATATTTATCTTTCTTTTTGGCAATCTTTATTTTACAAGAATTAAATTTTTTTTTTTTTTTTTTTTATTACAGATATTTGCAAGATATGTTAAAATTCTAGAACTGATTGAAAAAGTAACTCGATGTTTATGTGGTGCTAAGTACCCAACTCTTAATCTTGTTTATCTATATATGAAAATACTTAAGAAGAGATTTGCACCAGAAACAGATGAGACAGTAGATACCTATTTGAACCTTATTTATGGAGAAGCAGAAAATGATGATAATAAGAGTGATAAAACAAGTGATGATAATATCCCAGCTGCTAGTACCCATCAACAATGGCAATATGCATACAGACAATTTCACTAAAGGATGGTTGCTCATAGTCATAGTTGCGAACAAAATAGAAGACTGCCAAGACGATCCAATAATGAAGATTTGAAAGATATAGACAAAGTAGAGTATCTACTACTAGTTTCTACTGCCAGCTTGCTTAATAGAGTTCAGGCTGCTATTTATTTGTTAATGGATGAGTTATGGTCAATTCCATCAGATAATACTTTAGTTGTCACATTTCTTAATCCAAGTTTTAAACATTTTAAGTGGGCAACAAGTACTGAATGAAACAAAGCAAAAAACTTAGTAAAAAACTTATATGAGGAGTTGAAGATAAGTCTCACAATTTCAGATAACATTGAAAAAGGCTTGGTAAATAGAAGTTATAGCAATAATGATGATTTTTTTCAAGATTTAGAAGCAGATTCTGCACAAACAAACATGGAAAAAGATAATAAAATAACATGTTATGTAAAGTTTTAAGAAATCAAGATTAATGATGATCTTCTAGAATGGTGTTTGAAAAACAAAAATAGCTTTTCTATTTTGACTCAATTAGCACACAAGTATCTTTCTATCCTGGCTACTTCTGTACTGAGCAAGAGATTATTTTCTGACACCAGTAACCACATTTCGGCAAAACAAACACATTTATCTTTTGACTTAGTAAATAAGGTTTTATTTTTAAAATGCAATAGAATTTATTTTGATTTGTTTTTGCCACAAGAATAATATCTTAGGTTTTAGATGCCAATTAATTACTTAAGAGTATGAAAATCAGAAAATTATAATAGAATTTATTAATAATCTTAAAAGGGATTCTCTCTTTTCAAATTTAATCTTATAGCCATATGTAGAAGGTTCTGTAGTAATGTTTGATCTTTTTTTTATTTCTATTTTTAGTTTTTTTTTTTTTTTTAAGTAAAACCAAAGTATCAGTATGTATAATTTTAAGTTAGCATGTAAGCATATGTTCTTTGTAAAGGGCTCAAGATTACTCTAATTTTTCAGTTTTTTTTGTGTTTTTTTTCTTTTTTTTATATTGTTTTTTCTTTTAATAAAGCACTACATAGCAATAGAATTTAGTAAATATTAGTATATGTATTGGGTATTTGTAGGTAAGTAGAAATTATTACCATTGTAAAAAGTAGCACAAAATCCAATTAATTCACTGCATTAATTGAATTAAATAAATAAGATAAACTAAAGGAATTAAGTAAATAAGTTAACAAAGCCAAAAATTTATAATTTACTCAATAACAATGTAGAAGCTATAAAACCTTTTGTCTAAGAAATAAAACTAATTCTTAGAGTTTGAAAGGTTCTAAGTTTTTTAGCAGAAGTGTTTAGTTTTACTACCTCTCAATACATAGAAATCCAATTTGTAGTTCAAATTAGAGCCTTGTAACGTAATAAAGCTCTAATTGACTTTAATCTCTGGTAATTAACCAAACTAAATTGGATCAGTCAAATAATCATTCAGCCAATTTTTTGCCAAGTGTCCTAAAATTTATGAGAACAGCTATAAAAGTCTTATAATATACAGATGTATATTACATTTTCAATGCATATTAGTGAAAAATTGTTGACAAGTTGGATATTTCAGATTAGCTGCAGTACTTTAGACTAACTAAGCATTTTAAAAGTATTTATTATAGATAAACAATTCAAAGGCCCTTGGTTTTAAATCTATCATTCAATGCTTTTATCTAATTTATGCCAATTTTCTTTTTGATCTGGATTTTATAAGTAAAGCTTTTAAATAAATAATTTAATATACAAATTTTTTTGCTTTAATTTCATTGATTATAATTATCAACATAGTTTTGGTAAATATTTAAATTATAATTTGTGTTTATATATATATATATATTTTGACCTTGTTAATAAATTTTTAATAATATCATTTTTTTTATATTAATTTCTTATTTTACAGTATATTACAAACCTTTTTATGTTAGTTGGAAAGAACTGTTTTCACTATAATTTTCATATAGACTAAATACACAAAACATATTGAACATATAATTAAAAGAAAACTTAATGTGTTAATCTTTTAATACTCTTTATAATCAGTCATTATATATTAAAAAACCTACATCATTTTATATATGAATCATACTAAACTCATTCAGTGAATTTTTTATTTGATCCAGAATTAGAGGTGCAAACTGAATTCAAATAATATTATTGCAGTTTCCTTTTTGAATTTCAGTTTGTGTTTTTAACTGATCCAGAATTTAAGAAAACAGCTTAGTAATTAACCTATTAATTGAATTTAGCCAAATATGATCCTTCAATTAAATCCAATTGATTGGTTATAATAATTCAGTTAAATTTGATTAATCAGTTATATTATAACTGATTAATCAGATTTAACCAGATTATTATAACTGATTAATCAGATTTAACCAGATTATTATACCTGGTTAATAGAATTTAATCAGATATATTATAACCAATTTATATTTAGTTGCAATTTTTAAAAAGTTAATAAAACTGGTTGATAAAAATAAAACCAGTTCCAACCTCTAATTTGGATCTTAAACATGTTTTAAAATACTTTATTTTACTGATTTAATCAATTAATAATTATTTTACAATTATTTCTTTTTAAGTTTTTAATTAATTAATACAAAACAAATAATTACAAATTTGTATTCATTCTAAATTATATAATTTTGTATATACTTTATTCTATTTTTACCAAAAATAATACAAGCTTTATATTGTATTACAGATTATACTAGTCTTAGGCAATATTGTCATGTTTACTATATTCAAGATTTTTTTTGATTATATTTAACATCCAAATGTTCAAAAATGTTCACAGCATATACAAGTTTTAAAAATTAATATATTAATTTAAAAAATATATAATTATATATATATATATATATTTTTCCTTAAGCAGTTATGCTAGTGCTTTATTAAGATTTTGAAATTACATTTGTAATTATAAATATCCTTAACAACTAAGCTCAACATCACCTGGCCACCCTAATAGTACTTAAGTGCAACCTGCTGCATTATTTCAAGCAAAAGTAAGCTGCTCATCTATCTACTTAAAGTTCATAATGAAAAGATCTTCTACCCTACATAACAAGCTTTAAAATTGTTTCTGATTTGTTTTTCTTTTTTTTTACTTTTTTTTTTTTTCTTCTATTACTTGCTGATTTGGTTTTCTTTTTTTACTTAGTGCTTTGCTTGTTTTTTTTTTTCTTTTTATTTTACTCATTATTTCTTTATTTTTTTTCTATTTATTGATCTTTTTTTTTTTTTTGTTCTTAAGCTGCCATGCTAGTACTTTATTAAGATTCTTGCAACTATATACAATAACTATATAGAATTTTCCTAATAACTAAGTCTAGCATCACCTGGCCACCTTATTGGTACCTAAGTGTGACCTGCTGCACTACCCCAGTTAGAGGTAGACTGCTTATCTGGCTACT
>CAJVQA010001278.1:0-26478 GCA_910591915.1 Cetraspora pellucida | reverse complement strand
ACTTAAATAGGCAACCAAAAGTTGCATGCATGACTAGCTGTACTCTCATCTCTGTAAAAATAGTTGTAATAACTAACTTAATGTAAGTTAATAAAGTATCACCACAAGTATGGCTTTTAAAAAAAAAAAAAATTTAATATTCAGATATAATTTAATGCTTGATTATGAAGCTGAATATGGTTTAATTTTATATTCAGATATGATTCAATGCTTGATTACAAAGTTGAATATAGTTCAATTTTTTGATTATAAGACTAATTATAATGTACTTTAATTTAATATTTAATGCTTGATTACAAAGTCAAATATGGTTTATTTTTTTGATTATAAAACTGATTATAATACACTTTAATTTAATATTCAAATATAATTTAATGCTTGATTATGAAGTCAAATATGGTTTGATTTTTTTTTTATTAGACAAATTATAATATGCTTTAATTAAATATTTAAATATGATTTAATGCTTGATTATAAAGTTGAATGTAGTTCAATTTTATATTCAAATATAATTCAATGCTTAATTATGAAGTTAAATGTGGTTTGATTTTTAATTATGAGACTGATCATAATGCATTTTAATTTAATATTCAGATATTATTTAATGCTTAATTATGAAATTAAATGTGGTTTGATTTTTTAATTATGAGATTGATTATAATGTACTTTAATTTAATATCCAAATATTATTTAAGGTTTGATTATGAAGTCAAATATGGTTTGATTTTTTAATTATAAGACTAATTATAATATGCTTTAAATTAATATTCAAATATGATTTATAAAGTTGAATATGGTTCAATTTTTTGATTATGAGACTGATTATAATGTGCTTTAATTTAATATTTAAATATGATTCAATACTTGATTATGAAGTTAAATGTGATTTAATTTTATATTCAGATATAATTTAATACTTGATTATGAAGTCAAAAGTAGTTCAATTTTTTAATTATGAGACTGATTATAATGTATTTTAATTTAATATTCAGATATGGATCAATGTTTGATTATAAAGCTAATTATAATCACTGAATTTTTGTTGAATTTGGTACTATTAGATACTGAACTCAAACTTATCGAATTCAGCTAAATAATTATCTGAATTTGAGAGTAGAAATCAGAAATGCTAAATTTTATTAAAATTTGATGTCATTTTTTTTAATATAAAAATTAGAAAGAACAAATTTAGGTCAAATTAATGTAAAAATCAAAATAGTCAAATTTTATTAAAATTTGGACTCTGAATTTTTAACAAAATTTAGGTTAAATTAATGTAAAAATCAAAATAATTTAATTTTATTAAAATTCAAACTTCAAATTTTTGACTAAATTTAGGTTGAATTAATATAAAAATTGAAATAGTCAAATTTTCTTAAAATTTAGATACTGAATTTTTGACTAAGTTAGATTGAATTAATATAGAATTCAGTGTAGCTAAATTTTTATTGATCAAATTTTAAAAAATTGGCCAATTTTTTGCTAAATGTTATTGTAATTTGACCTAGTCAAATTTCTAGTTTTCAACTAGTAATATGACCAAGCAAAATCAGAAGACTGAAAAAATTATATATAAGAGCTACAAAACTGATTAGAATAAAGAAGGTGTTAAAAGATATATAAAAAAAAAACAAGATAAAGAGAAAGAAATGAAGAAGTTAAACAACATATAAGACATAATAGAAGAAGCAATTATTATAGCAACAAGTAAACATATATTCAAGAAAAAATATACAATAGAATAATAAACAGAAGAAAAAGTTAAAAAGAATAATAATAAAAAGAAGTATTATCAAGCTTCAAAAATTAATCAAACATGCAAAAACACAAAAGACCCAAATAGTAACAGAAGAAGAAAGAAGTAAAGTAAATAAACAATTAAAAGTACTAGGCAAAACAATTGATGCAAAACTATCAAGATTATAAAAACAATAGTCAAATACATGAATAAAAGATATGAAAAATTGAAAAAAGCTATTATTAAAAAGAAAAAAAAATTTTGAAAGTGTATACAAAAAATTAAATAAAAGAGAATATTAATAAAAGATGTGAAATAATTAAAACAGACCAGAGAAAGGTAATAGTTAGTCTTCTAAATAGGCTATATAAAAAATAATACTTGACAGATTTGTTAAATAAATAGAAGAAAAAACAATCTTGCTAACAAGTTTAAAAAAGATTAAAATAGAAGTAGCAGAATATTACAAAAAACAATTTAAAAAAAAAAGCACTAAATTAGAAGAGATATTAAAAAAATAGAAGAAATATATAAACTATAAGAAAATATTAAAGAAAAATAGAATACAGAAGTTGAAAAAGAAATTAAAGAAAAAGAGTAAGAAGTGATGTTAAGAGAACTAAAGACAAAAACAGCTTCAAACATATTAGATATAAATTATATTCTGATAAAGCAAGCAAAAAAGAAAACACAAGAAGTATTTAGAAGCTTTGCAGATCTATAACTAGAAATAGGAAAGATACTGACCAAATAAAAGATAGCACAAGTTTACCTAATACCAAAAGATATTGAATAGAGATATAGTTTAAACAACATTTAATCAATAGCACTAATAGAACCTTTAGGAAAGTTGTAACAAAAATAATAACAAAAAGACTTGCCAAAGTGTTTATAGAAAAAGAAATACTTAAAGAACTATATTATGCAGACCTTTTAGTTAACTTAACAGAACAACTAATACACATTCTTAATATGATAATGGAAGAAGCAAAAGAGGAAAATAAAGAACTATGAATACTTTTGCAAGATATAAAGAAAGCATTTGACTCAGTTTTATTAGAGAGTTTAAAATTAGCTTTGCAAAGAGTTAAAGTAAGTACTTAAAAGAATAATGAAATATATTTTAAGCTTGTTTCATAAGAGAAAACTAAAAATTATTATAGCTTATAGCCTAATAGAAAAGATAACAGCAAGAGATAACATAGATCAAGATGAAGTAATATCTTTATTAATATGACAGGTTTTTTATGACCTACTATTAGAGAGAATACAAAAAGATAAAGGCTTAAATTATATAATAAAGTAGCAAATTAAAAAAAATATACAATGCAGCAATACTACAAACTATTACTAAGCAGCTATTTCATATGCAGATAACATAATATAAATTGCAAATAGTAAAAAACAGTTAATAGAAATTTTAAAAATAGCAGATGAATTCTTTAAAATGAATGATATAGAGATAAATAATCTAAATCAAAGCTGCTAATAATGAATACAAAATGAAAAATGAAGAAAAAAAAAAGAGAAGTAATCTTTAACAAAAGCAAGATTATTAAAGAAACAAAGAACAAAATAGTTTATTTGCTAGAAATATGACTAAATAACAAAATAAGTAAAGTACTAATAAAGAAAAAAGCTAAAAGAATAATTAGCTAAATAATAAGAGATCTCAGATATAAAAATATAACAATAAGTCAAATTGAATATATAAACAATATGATAATAATACCAAAATTAAGTTATATACTATAAATAGCAAAAATATTAGAAAGAAATATAAGTGAAATATACTAACTAATAATAAATCTTACAAAACAAAAGAACAATCTACAAAGAATATTAGAAAACTGTATAATAGAACATAAAGATCTTAGAAGCTGTAGAATATTATAACAAGAATTAGTAATGAAACAAATAAGTAACCTATTAGCAAAACTAAACAAACAAAACAATTTTGAACAGTTAACAAAGCTGAGAATAATGCAAGATTGCCAGAAAGCAGATTTAACAAAAAATATATAAAAATAAAAAGATGTCAGAAAATAACTTAGCTTGTATAACATTACTAAAAACAAGAAAACTTGATATAAATATAAGAACAAAAAATAATCTATAAACAATGCTTGAATATAGAACAAAAGTAAATAAGCTTATAGATACATAGTTATAGAAAAGTAATAAAACTAAAATAAATAAAACAGGCTTAATATATCTAAATTAGCTATTTAATATAAAAAAAGAAAGATTAATCATATAATAATAATTAAAAAGTTACCAAGATTTATTAAGTAAAAAAAAAAAAGTAAAATAGTTTAAAATGATAGAACTAAAAGTATTTAGTAGATCAGAAAGCAGAAAGATCAAAAGACAATTTAGAACAAATGAGCAAAATATCCAAACAATGTAAATAAGATAGAAGCATATTTTAGAAAATAAAAGAAAAAAATAATAAATAACATATAATGTACAAAATTATTAACAGGAAAGATAATTAAAAAAAAGAAAAAAATATTAATAAACATTGGCAAATACAGAATAAAAAAAATGAATTAGCTGTCAAAATCAACAGATATAAAGGTTATATAAGAAAAAAAGAATATTTAAAAGACAGTTGTCAGTAGTAGATAAGAATAAACAACAGAATCAATATGGTTTCAGATATATTAATAAAAAAAAGTAGCAACAAAATTAAGATAGCAATAGGCCAAATAATAGAAACAATTAAGACAAACAAACTCATAAATAAAAAACAGAAACTTAAGAGACTAAGAATAATAAAGTTAGAAGTAAAGATGATTAGATGTCAAAAATTAAAAGAAAACATTAGTCAAGAAATAATAGAAGTTTTGAGAAGAAATATAAAAGAAACAAAAACAAATATATAATATATATAGACAAAATAGCAAACTTAAAAACTAAAGAAGATATAAGAATTAAAAATAATATAGACATTAAATGAGTGCAAATAAACAAAACACAAGAATGGCTAGAAGAAGAATTAGTACTAGATCTAGAAGAATAACAAACATTAATAATAATGAAGTTAGTAACAATATGAATAGCAATCTTAACAGTACCAAAAGAAAAACAAATAAAATTATATACAAATAACAATACTGTAATAAGAAATATTAGTAGAGGTTTAGAACAAGTAAACAGAAATAAGATTTTTAAGAAAAAGAATGCAATATGGATGATGAAAATTAGAGATTTTATTAAGTTAAAAATATTTAGATAGAGTTTTTCAAAGTTAAAAATCATAGTAAATATATATGAAATAATAAAGTTAATAATTTAACAAAAAAATGCAATAAGTAAAAAGATAATACAGGTTAAAGAAGTTAGTTGCAAAAAGATAAAATACTGCTTAAAGTAGAAAAATAAATATACTGATATACCAACAAGATTACTTTGCAAATTAATAACAAACACAAAAGTAAAAACAGAATAAAAAGAAATAAAAATAATTAGAGAACTAGAACCAAAAACAAAAATTATAATTTATGATTAAACATATTTTTGGAAAAGGCTAAAAATATTGAAAAAAGCATATTACATAACAAGAAAAAGTAGTTTCAAAAGAAGTACATTTATAAAATATATAATAGATAAACTTCTAATCTTAAAAAAACTTAACAAAAGAAGATCAAATATATATATAATAACAGAATGCTAAGTATATCAAAATAAAATAAAAGAAACACATTCATACTTGGTAGTATATAAGAGGCAGAGAAATCTTTGAAAAAGAATCTAAAAAATAACTATTGCAATAGCCTAAAAAGAGTTAAAAGAAGAAGAAAAAGTTTGAGTTCCTTTATATATATATATACAATGCTATTTAAAAAAACAGAAATAGAAAAAGTAAAAATAAGAGTAACATTAATTAAAGGTCTTATTTCAAAAAAACACAGAACAGATCGAGACAGTTTCTAAATATGAAATCAAAACAACAGTTTATGAATAAAATTGCAAAAATGATTTGAAATACATTTTACAAATAAGTATAAAGAATTTGATGTGAAAAAATCAATAAATAAGAGAAAAATAAAGAAATAACAAGTAAGATAAAAAAGAAAAAAGAAAAAAAAGATAAGTATTAAGTAAAAAAAGAAAACCAAATCAGTAAAGAATAGAAAAAAGAAAAAAGAAAATAAAGAAAAAAAGAAAACAAATTCAAAAAAAGCATAAAAGACAATTTTAAAGCTTATTATAAAAGGAAAAGACCCTTTCATTCATATTAATAGATCAGCGGAATTTTGCCTATTATTTTATTATCATCTGATCAACAAGCCACTCTAAAATCTGAGCATCAAACTAATCTCCTATTATCAAAGTTTATAATAAACTGAGTGTTAAACCAATCTTCTGATATCGAAACCAATCTCTTTTCTGTATATGCAAGAAAAACTACTCTGAAAGTTCCAAAAAGTTAAGTACTTTTACACATGAGTGCTATCAAGAGAAACCTGCTATCAGTGTTTCAAGTTTATTGTTTACTAAACTAAATCTATTTGATTTGTTAGAGATTTTGTCTGATAAGTTATGAATTTAAAACCCCAATAACAGGTTTCTCTTGGCTGCACTTATATATAACAATCAAAAAAAGTAAGCACTTTATAATGAAATAGAAAATCAAATTGTGTCAAACTTTTCATGCCTATTGTGTTTAAGCAAAATGTTTAAGAATCTTAAAGGGTTATATTTGCATCAGAATAGAGTTCACAAACAAAATAACAACAATTTTTTATTACTATTTACTGATTCTTCATATATTTACTGCCCTTTATATCTAGGAAAAAGCTATAAGAATCTACAAGGGCTAGGTCAACATGAATCACTGATTCACTCTAACTATAATATTCCTCGGGTTGGTTTAATACTTCAACCACTTAAAGCAATTTCTAAATTTAAGAAAACATTAGTATTTTTAATTCAAGACAAATTAAAAAATAGGTGTCAGCAATGAAAACAACATGTAAATATACCATGCTTGAAAAGTTTGTTTGTAGGAATTTTTTATGATAATATTAAATGATATTCACCAAGCTGTAAATTTTATTACTATATATTTAGTGGGGTAGAAGCATATGAAATATTAGATCAAATCTTTAATGATTCAAATTAGGGTGTTCATAAATATAAAAATTAATAACAATCCTGGGTGATTTTAGTATCTCAAGATATGAATCAAATACAACCGAAAATGGAAATTCAATGGAGATATAAACAAATAAAAGATGAAGCAAACCATGTTTTAGAAGCAGGTTATATATTTTTAAGCTTTACAATAAACCAATTTTATTATTAATGATGTAATTAATATTGTTGTAAATTTATATATTAGCAGGACCCTGAACAATCTATATAATGTTATATTTGAAAAAATGCTAATAGCACCTTTTTTTTAAAAAAAGTTATATTTATAATTTAGGTATTAAACATGAAGATTATATTTCAAAATAGATAATTAGGTTTAAACTATATTTAAAATTTTGCTAATAGTAGTTTTTTTTGAAGATCTTATATTTAATCTTTTAATAATAGAGGTTTTAAAATTAATAATCGGCATATAATTTCAAATAAAATAAATAACATATTTATTTGAATTATATAATTTTTAAATTTTATTTTTTTAAAAAAATTAAATGTCATAGTAATTTTATTATAATTCATAAGAACATTTATTATTGCTTGGTCAGATGACCTTATTTAAACAAAATAAATGACTTTATTTAACAAAATTGAAAAGCATATAGGATAAGGGCTCACTACCTCAGCAGCTCTAATATATATTATCAATACTTCAAATTCAGAGACATCAATTATTAAACAGTAGGTAAAATGGACATTAATAATACTTTGCATATCCCATGAAACAAAGAAACAACCACAACAATTTATAGATTAATTGCCTTCTATGTAGAGAGAAAATGTCAATCATTCTTATAGTATAAAGAGAATTGGTATATAAATAGGGGTCAATAACTAATACAATCTCTCTCATTTACTTTGAATAAAATAATGATAGTGGATCTAAGAATCGCGGAGACAAGAAATCTTAATAAACGAAATACGATAATGATGCTTTAACTAAAGGGCACTTAGGGGACTACTATTATTATTTATTTTGTAATTTTGAACTCAAGAAGAGTTACTTATTCACAATTTGGTTAAAGCATTTAAATACATTTTTCTTTTACTAATTTTACTTTGCATTTTTCTATCGTATTTGCCAATATGCTATTTCTATCCAAATCTGCCAAATCCATTTCTGGCAGATTTAGTTGATCTTGAGTCAATCGACCCAATTCATCTTGGTGTTTATGCATAATACTATATACCAATACAGTATTAGAATTAAATGACATTTATTCTTACAGTAATCCTATTTGGGTTAGTAGTTATTTGCATCATAAAATGTTATATAAGATATCTTTGATTTGTACCAGGTATGTTTCAAGGTTATTTGTTATGGTGTTTTGTAAGAAACCCAGGTGTTAATCAAGGATCGATTTAATAACAAAAATTTTCTTTTACTAATGGGCTAATATATGCTCTTCACAAGATACCCTTATATAATATACACTCCTCTGTACAAAATACCTGGGTATCTTATATAGCATTTTATGGTATTTAATACTCATAATGATAATCTTGGATATATGTATTGGTCTCACTTCACAGCATGCTAAAATGACATATATTAAATAATAGCTATTTACTGTTTTATGCCTATTGTTTAAAGTTTCTTTACTGATTTATCAAAATTATAAGTTGTAATATGAATAGCCATAATACATATACAGCATCTTTCAAAATTCTATTTTCAAAAGAAAAACCTATAGCATTTTTTAGATTATCGTCGAATTAGAATTCTCTGAGTTAATTTTATTTCCAAATTTATGCAAGGCAAATCTTTACATAGTTAGAATATAATTAAATAAAAATGTATCACTTTCATAAGATTATAGTTCTTTATTGAACATGAAAAAACAATATTGTATTAGATGCATCATATGTGTTTTATTTTTTTTTTTTTTTATTGTTAAGGTGAGGTCATGCCCTCAAGTCTTTATTAGTATATTGGTTATAGCTAGTACAATTTTTATCATAATCATCTATCACTATATATCTATTCAGACATAGGACTTAGACGTCTTTATCTGTGACCTAAACCTATCAGAGTTTTGTATTGTATCCCACTTACACCTAACCTGGATTTTTGTTTCACTACCGATTATATTAAGTAACTTGCATATTCCTCCATGTCTCACAACCTATTTTTCACAACTCCCAAATTGGTCTACCAGGTCATTTGCTTCTTTTTGAGCTCCCATCTTTGGTTTGCCTGAAGGGTACCTCTCTAGCACGTATCTCAAGCCAGGTTCCTGCTGCCACTGCCATTTTCCCAATTTAGGTACTGGTAACATGTATCTCAAGCTAGGTCCCTGCTGCTGCTGTTGGTTTGCAACCCTTCTTGATCTTAGTGTTATTCAAACGGATTGTGCATTTAACCTGCCCCTTAAATACTCCCTTTTATGGTATAATAGAACTATGTTTCGAAAATGGTACACCATTTTCTTCCAGCCATTGGCCATCATTTCTTTTTTACTTAAACACATGAGGACTTATCTTGTGTTTGCACCGCCCAAAGTCGGTTTGCATTCCTCTGTGTACACTGATCTATACAGATACCTATATAAATCTGCATTCCCACAGATGCTCTGTGCTTGTTCGCAAAGGTCACTTCCAATTTAGATATCTCAACTTTGATTGGTACAGCATTTGTGTTGGTGTATTCTACTTGTTTCGCCATAGGCTTCCATATAGGTATGACCAGAGCTCTGGTTTGGTATCTTTAGACATACAGGACAGGCTATGACTTTCTCTATATGTACAGCTACCTTCTATTTTCAGTCATTCCATAACGCCAGAGGTGCTTCCAATCTTAATAAGGCTAATCCTTTGTCACAGACCTTCTATGCATGCACCGCTTCTCTCACTACTCCAGTATGTGTTACCTTGATATCATCCTCCTAATCAATTACTTCCCAAGTTGGATGTGAAGATGTTGGTACTGCTTCGTCTCCAGAGGACTTATATGCACAATACTTCGTGTAACAGAACCTTCTGTGATGCTGCTGTTACCCATAGTGCCTGCTCTCTGCAAAGTCGGTCTCCTTCTGAGAATTCCTTTTTCCATCATGTACTGCACTTGGACTTAACCACAGGGCTTCGTGTTTAATTACTGGCTCTTTATAGATTACAGAGGCTAAAATCTTTTTGATTTTGCCTCCAGCTAGACTTGAACTGTTGACCTTGACTGTGGGGGTATAGGAGCTTAACAATTAAGCTATAGGACCCACACCGCAATATTATTAAAGTTAAAAAAATAAAAAATAAAATATTATATTTCTTTTTTAACAAAAATAATTTAAATTTTATTTTTTATAAAATTAAATAAATTAACAAAGAAGCCAAGTTGTTACAAGAATTTAAGTTATCAAATATATTTTTTGTTTGTTTTTTTTTCTTTTGTTTTTAATATTCTTAGTTAAAATATAATAAAATTTTGTTTAGTTTTAAAATATTTTTTAATTTAAATGCTAAATATTTAAAAAAGTTTACTAAATAAATAATATATAAACTATCTAAAATATACTTACTTTTTGATATATTATATCTTTAAACTTTATTAATAAGCATATATAAAACAAAATTAAAAATATTATTTACTTTGAAATCAAAATTTTTAACTTGCTTTTAGTACTACTTTTTTTAATTTAAATAATTATTAAAAAGAATTAATAAAATTTTTTTAACAATTAATAATATAAATTAAATATTAAAAAAAAATAAATAGTATTCTATACAGTTTGTATTTTTTATTAATAAAATTATTAATATTTTAAAATTTTGATTAGATAATATTTGTTATATATATAAGCAAAAATGTTTTTATTACTATTTTATTCTATTTTAATTCTAACTTTGAATTCAATTTTTACTTTAATTTAACCCCAATTTTTATTATAAATATAATTTTGTTATAGAAACACAATACAATTTAGATTTTTTTAAAATATTTACTATTATTAATATAAAATTATTATGGTATAATTTAAAATATAATTCAACAATTCCAATTTTTAGCTTACTGTATTTGAGATCTTTAAATTAGAAGAGACAGCAAATATACTTAAACAATACTTTATTACTAATACTTTTTAAAAACATTTTAACTTTTATACTAACAACTTAGTAATTAATATTGAAACTAACCAATGTATAATTAGTATTAGCTAGGTTCAAGTTAATAATTACAATCAAATTATTTACAAATTCTCTGCTAAAATACAATTCTAAACATTTATTTGCAAAGCAGAACTAATAGCTATCCTTTTAGTTATTTTTACTACTTTTTGAAATTTAATAATTATAATTTATACAGATTTCTAATCAATCATTACTAAATACTCCAATATTTACACTACACTTTCTAATCTTAATAAACTCTTTAAATTCAATATATAGCCTATATAGTATACTTTATTAAATATTATTATATCTTATAACTTACAGATTACTTTTTGTGAATTATACTCTATATAAAATTTTAATTAAATATTCAATAAAGATAAAAGCATAATTTTATTATTAATATTAAAAAAAAAAGATTACCTTTTGTAAAGTACAAACTTATTTTAACAATACTCTTAACAATCTTAATAACTCACTTGTAAAATAGCATAATCTCTCTCTAGACTTACTCTTTAATTATACTAATATTTACAATCTATATTATATTCTTTATTAAAATCAATACTTATAAAATAGTCAACTAGAAGTTTTATTAAAAACATTTGCAAAGCTTATATTTTGGTTATGTAATTATCTTAGAAATACAATCAAGAATAGAACTTTTTTATCTCAAAAATAGATTGAAGATTTACCTAGTTATATATTAATCACAATCAAAAACTAATACATAATTTAATCAATTTCAAACTCATTTACCTTAAGTTCTTTAAAATTAAAATTCTATTAAATAAACTTTATACTTATTTTCTTTATTACAAAATATACTCACATCTATTCTTTAACACAAACTGCTTTTACTACAACTTATCTGACACCTCAACTTATTGACAAATATAAGTGCATAAAAGTAAAAATCAAGAAACTGATTATAGTAAATTATTAAATTAGTTTTTAGATTTTTACTCTTATGTATTTATATGTACTAACTCAGTCTTACTTTCTAACATTATACAAAATACTATCTCTAAACATATTAATTAAACTAATTTGAATATTATTAAAATACAACAAAAAGAACTTATTCAAAAAATTTTATATCATGAAATTTTTCACAACACATCCTTTCATTATAATTCATTTTATTTTGATATTATACTTAACAGCTTTATACCAAAATCTCTAATTTAAACTATCGAATTCTTCAATATATTCTATAAATTAGTATTATAAATAATTATTAAAATACTTCTTAAAATTAATAAACTTTGTTATAAACAACTTTAAAAACTATATTGCATAAACTTTTCAAACTGGAAAAAACAACAAAAATTTAAACCTTCATACTTCAAGCCATTAAAAAAACTCAACTACAACAGACAAATTAATTATATATACTAAACATATATATATTCTTGTCTAGATGATTTATCTAATTAAACATATTCTAATACTAATACATGCCTACCTATTGATCATGCTATTAGAAAAATTAATAAATAAACTATTTTATAGATCAAATACAATATATCTTTTAATTATATTCTAACAATCCAAATCTAAGTGAGTCTTGATTACTCTAGTAGTTTTAGATCACAGATAAATAAATATGTTTAAACTTTTATTCTTGAATGTAATTTTTTAATTTTTGTACTTAAAATTAGTTATATATAGTTAGCAATCTAACAGTTAACTCTAACTGCAAGTGTTAGTCTTGATCATAACATTTATATAGAATTATTATTTGTACTCAGTAACTTCATGTAGTTACTAACTTCTAAACTACTAATAAAAGATACAAGCAAGGCCTTATCTTAATATCAAAAAAAAAAATCAAAATATAATAAAATCTAAAAAAGAAAACCATGAATTATATTTTTGTAAAATTATCAAAATTTTTAATTTATAAATATTTTATATAATTAAACCAAAGATTTTAAGTTACTACTTTTATTATATAATATTTTTAATTTAATTTTATTTATTCTTTTTTAATTCTAATAATTCATTATTTTATTATTTTTAGCAGATTATTCAAAAAAATAAATAAAAAGTAATTTAGTTTTAACTTAATGTTTAGTACAGTAAGACCTTTCTAAGTGCAAACTCTATAAGTGCACGCACTATGTAAATTCTCTCTAAATGCACGACATAACTTGGCCCCAACTTATAAGAGAATTATAGATTTTGCTCTCTATAAATGCACTACCTCTTTAAATGCACGGTTTGATTTTTTTTGACTATGGTCCCGAAAGGGGTGCACTTATGGAGGTCTTACTGTATATTTAATTATTTATCTATTTGATTTTACAAAAAAAATAGTTTAATTGTCTTTTTAACAAGTGACTTAATATCAAATATAAAAAATCTTCAATATAAAAAAACTTTTATATAAAAGATTTTATAAGTTACAATTGAAAATTTTATAATACAAAGCCTTTGATAGAAGAAAATTTTGAATAAGAAAAATTACCATTCCCACATCTAATACGCATAAAAAAATTATTTTACAATGATGGGTCACTTAACCGCCAAAGTCACCTTATAAAATTTTAGCAATTCTTCAATGTGTGCCAGGAGTAGCTTACATAGTAAAATTACTCAACGAAAACTTTTAAAGGTGATTTATTATGCTGATTTTTGAGAAGTAAGCGATTTTTGACAAAACGGACGTTTGTTTCGTTTGTGTTACGTTACGGCTGGTCTTGAAATCTGATTCGTAGTTCAGGAAATCTGTGCCACAAACCTGGAACCAGTCGGGTTTATCACATGAATTTTGTGATATTTTAGAATTTATTAAAATTTAATTGGATTAATTTCTAAAATATCACAAAATTCACGTGAGAAACCCGAATTATTAAAATCGTGATTTCATGAGATGATCATCACTGATCTACATCACATGTGCGGGAAAAAATGAACTACGCCCTGGCCCAGTTTGACAATAGTAACACCGGTTATTTTAAACAATCCAAATTTTTTTCATTTTAGAAATCTTTATTTTCTTCTTATTATTATATTACTTTTGAATATTACATTATATTATTGTACATACATATAAATATATATGTCATAATGCGCATGTCATTGAGGATACAAGGAAAAAGTCCTGTTGATTTTAACATATCTTCCTCAAATGATAGACGACCAAAAGTTACTTATAATTCCCAAGATGTTCGGCGATCTGATAGACTTCGAGATAAACATAAACTTATCGAAAAAGAAAGAATCCCTCAACTTCCTGACGATATTATCCGTAATATATTTGAATTTGTGGCTTTTCAATGTAGATTCGTTTGTTTATTAGTCAGCAGAAGATGGTGTCGGCTCATGGTCCCTATAATTTGGAGAACTCCTTTTGCTACTAAATATATAAAATATCCTTGGACTGGTGGAAAATTTTGGTTATCCGATATAATTGCTACTTATATTGTGTGTCTCGATCCTCAAAGCAAATTATTTTTAAGGCAACATGGTATTAAAATTCCTCATTCTAAAAAACCTTTATTTCAATATCAAAACTTTCTCTACGAATTTCACTTGCCTCAACTTGAAAAAGTCGTTATCAATTGGTATAGTAATAGTCAAAATATTGATCAAGATTTGAAATATTTATGTTGGCATTGGAGAGAACCGACTGATCAAAGAACAAAAGTTATTAAACGAAGAATTATGCTTTTAATGACCGAAATTTCAAAACTTTTATTCAATTCCGCTTATATTAAAAGAACTGATTTTACTATTCAATTCAACAGTATCTTTGTTCCTCCTTTAGATACTTTTAATAGATTTTTAGATTTTTCCGAAGATATCACTTTTTTGAAGATTTGTAATAGTGATTCAAATATTAACTTTCCCGAAAACCTTCGTGAAAGTACAAACGAGCTTTTATGTTCCATGAATTCTTCTTTTCATAATCTTCAATATATTGATATAACTGGCCATGATGTTCTTAATCCCTTAATAATTTCTTTGATCAAAAATCAAAGACATCTTCATTCTCTCGTAATTCGTTGGGCTAGGGTCATTAATCCTATTCTTAAAATTTTGTCCTCAAGTACATTTGCTACCTTATCATGGCTTGGATTTGACATGGTGCACGCAAGATTAAAAACTTTTCAATTACTATCTGCTTGCAAAAATTTAGAATCATTAGTTTTATACAACGTCATGGAACTCCACGCTGAACCTGAAATTAATATTCCTTGGGATCTAGTACGTCCTCTTTCTGTTAAAAAACTCTTCATTTTCGATGATGGTCGATATGCAACAAATATTCGTCCAAGTTTCATTGAAATTTTTCGCATTGTTAAAGAAAGTTTGCAAGAACTTACAATAGACATTTTATATCCGCATCAATCAAGAGACATAATTAGTTCCATGATGGAAACTTGCTCAAATATCAAATATTTGGCACTTCATATCAAACAAATAGATACTACCGATGAATTTAATAAATGGTTACAATTTTCAAAGTTGCAATCATTAATTTTAAAATCAAAATTTAATAATAAAAATTTTGGTACTTACATTCAAGAATTAAGTGAATTTTTTCCTGAATCTTTAACTTATTTGGATTTAGACTCTTATATTACGCCAAAAGAATTAGAAGCTTTATTAAGATCTACTACTCATGTTAATTTTAAAAAAATTGGGTTAAATTCCACTAAAGGGATTACCGATGAACATTTACATATTTTAATGAAATATTCCGAATTTTACAAAAGTCTTGAAGAAGTCACTTATGATAGATGGGTAGTTCAACATATGAATAGGTTCGATAGGTTTGATAGAAGGATGATGTTTACCTGTAATAATGGTTTAAAATTTTCAGAGTTATCTGATGAAAAGATGGAAAAAGCTGGAAAATTTATTAAGGTTATTAGAAGAGAACAATTTTTACCTTTTGAAAATCCTTTAACAAAATATCATGATTATAAATTACCATGGGAATAGATAATTTCTTGGACCATATATTTTGGATTATATCTCGGATTATATATCTTGGATTATATCCTGGATTATGTACCTTGAATTATATTTTGATTATATCTTGGCTTGTCAATTGAAATAAAAATAATAGATATATTCTTCCTTTGCACATTCGGGTATTTTTTTTCTTTTTTTTTTTTTGCCCGATGATTATAATTTGTAAAACATCACAAAACTGATTAAATCTATAAAAAAGGAGTGTAAAAATATACACACTTAAATTTAACACGAAATAAAGTATAATTTAATGTGAGAAACGTGAATTTCTTTTTAGGGATTATAATATGAATGAGTGTTACGAATATAATTACGTCTGGACATAATAAAATCTATATTTTTTGATTTATATTAATTACATCTTAAAGCTTTTTCTTTAATAACTCTTTTTCATATTAGGATAAAAAATAGTCAATAGTAAAATAACTTTGTTCAAAAGTTGTATTAACGTTGTCACCTTATGTTAGGCATAACCTTAGACTGTTATTCCATATTTATTAAATAAGAAATGATTTAATACGTATCATATAATCAACTTCCTAGACTAAAGATTAAATATTGGTTAATCTAATTAATTTATTATCACTTTTAGTTTTAATCTTTGGATGAAATTATTTATTTCCAATTTTTAGTAGAGAAGTTATTATCGAATTCTAGTTAAAGTAAAAAAGTTAAATTTTCTCACGTTTAGGTTTTATTTATATAGGTTCTAACGAAATTTGAGATTAGTACACCATGCGTAACAGTAACTGCATGATTTAATGACTTTAACACTGTCGTGACACGAGACATATTCTGTAAGTTGATTTCCATTAATTTGAAATTAACAATCATTAAAATTAAAATTAAAATGGACTAGTTGATTCCATATACATATTACCCATCCTTTCTTTTAACAGCTAAAATTAATCACAAATCGTATAATACCAATTTTATTCTAATATCTTAAATTGTTCAGATTCTATACTAAAACAGGTAAAATATTAAAATGTACATTGTTATTTTCTATTATTATTTTGTTCTGGACAACATTCCTGATTTTACTGATTTCGGCAGGCTAAACAATCCAAAACTACCATAATTAATCACCATAAGATTACTATCACTTATTTACCTCTCGTATTTTCTTTCACACTCTGCTTCCTCCATTGATTTTATTGTAGGAGAAAAATGTATTCTATTAATAAATTGGTATTACAATAAAACATAATCTTATAAAAGTCTCAATATTAATTTATTTTGAAAATATGATGACTGATATAATTAAATATCGGCATTATTACTTACTATTTCAAGAAACCAAAAATTATCCAAGTTACAAAATTGTTTGGCCAAAATTTTTCATTATACAATCGGCTGTAACATATAATCGGTTGCAACATAGTCATAATGTGTGTTAATACATTTGTAACCATGCCTTTAATGATATGGGTTTACGGTTTACGACTACACAGTAGCCACATTAATTATGTAAGTCAACCATGTCAACAACAGGCCTGTCTATTGGATAATATGTAGTACAGTATTATGAACACACAAGAATTAAAGCAATAAAGTTAACATTATGAAAATTGACAGACATGAAGTAATAAAATTAGCTTACGTTTTATATTCGGCTTCTATATTCTCTATTATTTCTAGAATTGCTTGACGTTTTGTAGGTAAAGCGGCAGGATCCCATTGATCTTCATCAGTTTCTTTGTCAATAATTTTTTGTTCGAGTTCACTAGAATTCTCCATGAATGTTTCTATAAAGTGTAGAATATAAACTCCACAATCGACTGTGTTTAACTGTTTTGGTGTATTCACGATTGAGTAGGAAATTCTTACTCTTGGATTAATTGTTTCACCTCTAACATCTTGTACATAGTCAATTAACAGGCTTTTAAGTATGCTCACAGCACGTCTGTGTTTAAATTTTGGTGCGATAGAATCATAAATCGCTATATGACAATCAATTGGATTGCTAATAATCGCAGCTGGGTTGATAATTTGTACTAGATACCAATGCTGACTTTATTAAGAAAATGTGTTATCATTAAAAAAAAATCAAAAACTTAAAAAAAGAAACAAAATAAAAGTCCTTACTCTTCGCAAATTGGAAAAAAAACATAATGAAATTCAAGGAGGTCGACTTTGATCCACCTTGACATTGTTTCATAAACCTTGCTTTTATTTCTAATAAATAATTTGTTATATATTCATTTAAAGTAATTCTATAAAAAAACATAACAATATTAGTGAAGATGGTATTAATACCTGCTGAAATTATAGTTCATATCAGATAATTTCTGATAAAAGAATGAATCGAAAAGATAATATCTTTTTGCATCATTTTCGTCATTTTTACGAAGTTTTTCCAGGCAATACCTATGATGCAGAATACAATAAAGCAATTTAGAGAACATTCATCATAGGTATACTCATTTCACTTTGCAATGTTACCTCATATAAAAGACTATTAAGTTGTCGTTCAACTCGTCATCATCTCTTAAACGATTATAATCTGATCCCATAATCTGAATAGGCGAATAACCGGAACAACGATAAGAAAACAACTCACTAAAATGGAAAAATCAAAATGGATATTTTTTTAAAAAAAACATTTTAAATATGAAATACGTAGGCTAAATTGATTATAATTTAATTGCCTATCTGGGTCACGAAAGGAGCCTAGGCCCGTAGAATCATCAGATATAGTTTCTGTAATAACCAATTCAGGTGAATTTCTTGAGTTCATTATGAATATCACGAAGGAAATTTACAGAGCATAGTTAACGGAAATGATTTGTCACACAATATCCTATTTTTATGCGTGATAAGTTCAAAGTTCATTGGTCACTTTTTTTAGCCACAATCGTCAATTACACCAATAATTTAATGTCCACAACATTTTTTGTGTGATTTTATTTAAATCTTTTCTGAGCGAAATCTATAAGTATTGAAATAAATTTACATATTTTCACTGTACTGGACTACTGGACTACTGGACTTAAGTTTAGAATTATTGTTATGTAATTGAAGTACGTTGCTATCAGTGTTTTAGTCATTTCGGCAGTATTTGTTACTTTGGTAACATTTTATTAACCACTGATCGTACAATGATTAAATCACGTAATATAGATGTTTCCAATGCTAATTCTGATACGATAAACCGACGTAAATTTCAGAATAAGTTAAAAGTCGGGTATTGATGGGATGTTAGGTATTCAGAATATGCGATATATATTAAAATTTATATAAAGATTTTTCAATAGCTTCGACCTTTACTTATGTATAATTCTTTTCTAATTTTAGGTAGATGTCGCTAAAATTTTTGTAAAAACCAATAAAAATAATTATACAAATAAAGCTATAGAGTCATTGCTTTCATATATTTATAAAAATCCAAAAAAGACCGGATCAAATCATCTTTTTAAAGTGGTAATTCGAAAAAAAATTTTTCAATGAAAGAAATGAATATAACTTTGTTTAGTTATCTACGAGGGTTGATAATAACGATATGATTATTTAGATAGCCCAACCAATTTTTTACTAGTGGGAAATTGATATTAACGAGGGTCATCTATATATGTTTTTAACTAAAATTACAAAATAATTAAGGCTATAAATCTATCTGAATTATAGTGCGAAAGTAAAATTAGACCTATATAAAAATCATTAATAATATGATACCACATTTCCATGGGAGGAACAAAGCCAAAAAAACTCGGGACAGTCAAATGTACAACACTTTGTGTAGTGTAAGGTAAGAAAATAAAGTATCGATGTAGGGACGTTCATTATAGCTGTCGTTGTAATTACTGAATTACGGCATTATGGCATATTCCTTGATTATAGATAAGAATCTTAAATATCGAGAATGCGCCTATTGCGAACCTTTATTTCAGATGATATTATCTAATTATATATAGAACTAATCAGATCATAAAGATTGTATAATAAATAATTAAAATTCTATTAACAATATACTTTCCACCCAAATCCAAACTTTCTGACCAAACTAATATTTCAAAAACAGTATTAAGAAGTTTTTATTTACATATATTCTTGTATATATAATAATAGCTCTCAGGACCGGGTAATTTACTCGAATTGGTGCTAATATTAAAACATAAATATAAAATATTACTTGTATGCCCAAGTTAATGAATAGCTCTTCAAATTGTCATAAGACTAATTGGATCTCTTGCAGTATTGGTGACACCTATACTAAGTCAATTGATTAATAATACATTTTATTAGTGGCGTCAAGAGATCCGACTAATTTTCTGTCTAACCAAAGTTTTATATCTAACTGTAACTCATGCAAATACCAGTCTGATTTTTTTTCATTAAGGTCTTAAGATATATTATTCAGGTTTAATAAGCGCAGTTTTCCCTAAAAGTAATATAAATTTTTTCAATATAATATATCTTAGAAAACTTGAATAAAAATAGAATTTAAAAATTGTGAAAGAAATAACCTTTAAATTTTCATATTATCTTTATCACCGAATTTATTCTCTATTTTTGCATTTGATACTACGCGGATAATAACCTCTTCTACGTATCTACAAGAATTATTCAACCTAAAAATCCCAACAATTACAATTTGGGATCCTAATTCTCTTGCTAGTACTGATTGGGCGTTGCCTTTGACTGGACAAAGTAGGTAACTCCACTCTTCAACAACTTAAAAGTTCAACAAAAAAAAAGTAAAATTTTAGTATAGTATATATCCTATTGGACCTTCATTCTGTTCTGACGACTTTAACATATACGCCGCTATTTGATCGAACCAAAACTCTCTAAGTCTGATGAAATCTATTTCGTTCAACCCAAAGCAGGATTTCCACTCGTCCAGAAACTGGAGGAAAAATTAGTAAACCCATAACCGATGCTGTGTATTCATTCTGGTTACATAGAGTTGCTGGTGAGACTGGTGAAACTCCTGGTGAATGATGGTGAATGGTTGTGAAACTGGTGAAACTCCTGGTGAATGGTGGTGAATGGTTGTGAAACTGGTGAAGTTTTAGATAGGTTAACACAATATTTAAGATACGTATACGTATTACATATTTACATGCGTACTTATGTATGTACGCACGCTTTATAATAAAATTTTTTATTCTCTTGAAATGATAAAATTACCGAACGAATGCTTTTTCAAAATATTTAACGACTTCCAAAATGATTATAAAAATTTATCTTCATGCCTTCTTGTAAACCGTCGCTGGTGTAGAATTATTGTACCGATATTATGGAGTAATATAAAAGAAAAATTAGATAATAGAAAACTTATAAATACATGCCTTTTAGCATTAAATGCAGAAGAACAAGCATTATTAATCCCCTTTAAACTTCACATTCAGAATTATCCAAAACCGTTATTTGAATATACAACTTATACTACATCTGTTAGCAGATATTTAAATGATGGTATCATCAATTGGCTTACTTATAATGGTTATAAAAAAGATCTTAATAATTGGAAAAGTGATAAGCTTGCAAATGCTATTAAATGTTCTTTAATTGCAATGTTTCTACGAATGAATAAGAAACTAAAATATTTAAATGTCTGTGGAATTATTTATGATAATAATCTATTGTTTAAAAATTTTTGTAAAAATAATAATCTTATTTCTTTAGATCTTAATAATAATTATTCTAATTTCGAAGAAATAGCCGAAGTTCTTTGCAAGAACACTACTTTAACTTCTTTATATCTTGACGGAAATTATGTTGGCATCGAAAGAGGAAAACTGTTAGCAGAAATACTTTATACAAACCATACTTTAACTGTTTTAGATCTTAGTGATAATTATATTGATAATGAAGGTGGGAAAACATTAGCAAAAGCACTTCATTCAAACAATACTTTAACTCGCTTATTTCTTGAAAAAAATCATATTGGTGTTGAAGGAGGAAAAGCTTTGGCAAAAGCACTTCATATAAACTCTACTTTAACTTCTTTAGGTCTTTACAGAAATAATATTGGTATTGAAGGTGGAAAAGCATTTGCTGAGGCACTTTGTATAAATACTACTCTAACTTATTTAGACCTTTCTTGTAATCGAATTGCCTCTGAAGGAATAAGTACATTGGCAGAAGCAGTTCGTAAAAATTGTAATTTAATTTCTTTAGTTCTTTATGACAACTATATTAGTGGTGAATATGAGACCATGTTGGAAAAGATCGATAGCATATTTTATTGAATTATAAAAAATTATAACTATATAGTCACTACTACATATCTACTATATATATATATATTATAAAAGGCATATTGCTATTTTGAAATAAATGTAATATTATATAGTTATTGCAGTTAAAGTATACACTAATGCTTTTATTCTAAAATAATTTATTTATATTATAGGCTGGTAATAGTAAAACACAGAATAAAAACATCTTTACTATTTAACCGTATTTTAGGGGAAATTTACTTGAAAATTTTTGATCAAAATTGGTCTTGCAATTGCAGTTTACGTAAACCATAATATAGATAGGCCTAAATGAAATTCTCGTTGGCAAGACTAATCGCAAAAAATTCATTTCGGCAGATTTTTGGAATTGGGCCTTTACTTAAATCCTCTAAATTTGGGATTTAAAATCATAACTAATAGTAATTAAGCATTTAAACCTTTGCAGTGAAACCATTACATGACTATGTGCTTATATTTAATTATTATTATAAGACTTTTTTAATTTTAAGAAAATAGGTTTAATATTTGTTCATGCTAGTTATAAATTAAAACATATCTTAATGAAATAATTAGTAATAAGAAAGATAAAAGGATTACAATCATTGCATTGATTTCAAAGATAACTTTGATGTTGTTAGTCTTGTTCTAATAAATAATATCAAAAATTGATATATAGGCAGTTCATGCTTGCTCCTTTGCATAGCAATAAATTGGCGCTGCTCTAAATGGTCGTGCCTCACCTCTTGGGCTTGCTATGGTTGCTACCATACCAACCATTCCAACGAGAAACCTTGTATCCTTTGGGGCTAAAGCCACGGGTTAAACTAGCCCTTTGATTGCATCTCCTATTGTTTCATTTCTATAAAAGGTGAATTTTATTTGAAGAAAAAAGTGCACTAATGCGTTATCGTAGTATAAATTTATTAAATATATATAAATTATAGTAATCTTAGTATAATAAAATAATTGATTATTCTTAATAGGTAATTTCAATTATTATTAATAAAAAATTTATTGAGAATTATTATTAAAGTGAATTATTGATATTTAACAATTATTGGGTAGACTAGATCAATTTTTCATATGATTACGTGGTACAAAAAATTTTACATAGATGACAAAAATTCATTTTTAATAAAACTTTTTATATTTAAACTAATCTTTCCCAAAATTTTGTATTATATACTTTGAAGTCTCTTATTAGAAATGTTATTGGTTTTACTTGAAGCCAACTTTAGCTACAATTTGAAGTTAAGTCAAACTAATAGTCTAAAGTTAATAGCTTAAACCAAAATCTAAAATTAAGCCAAGCTAATAGTCTAAAACTATAGCTTAAACCAAAATTAAAAATTACTTAAAATTAAAAAAAATAACTATTAGTTTTAGTTTTAATTGTAACCAATAGCTTAAATCATGGTTTAGTTATAGCTTGGCTATAGCATTTTCTAAACTAAGCTAAGCTATTAAGCCAATAGCATCCTTAGTTGCTAAAAAAAAAATTTGCAATTCTAACAATAGGTTTATTATAAAATTCATAATAAATTTATTTTTAGAATTGCTGGTTTTTTTTTTCCTTATAAGCAGTCACACTAGTACTTTATTGAGTTTTTGAAATTATATTTGTAATTACATACATATCTCTAATATCTAAGTCTAGTATCATCCAGTCACCTTAATGGTACCTAAGTGCAACCTGTCACATTACTTTGAACAGAAGTAAGCTACTTATCTGACTACTTAAAGTCCATAATGAAAGGGTCTTCTCTCTTCTATAACAAGTCTCAAACTTGTTTTTGTTACTTTTTTCTCAACTTGTTTTTCTTTTTCTCTTATTTCTTTTTTTTTCTTTTCTATTTTTTCTTGATTTGCCTTTTTCTGTTTTTCTGGTTTCTTTGAACTTCCATTTTTTTTTCTTTTATTTCTTTTTGTTATTTTTACTTTTTTCTCTTATTTAATAATTTTCTTATAATATATTCTCTATACTTGTTTATAGAATATGTCTCAGGCTGTTATTATTACTATGTTTGCAAATTGTTATCTTGATCTTGTGTTTAATAGTTTTGCTAGTTTGTTTTATGTTTTTTTTAGAATTAAACCTTTCATTAGTGCTTCTCTTATTTTCTCTTATTTTGATTTTCTCTATTTCTGTTTTTTCAAAGAGTATTGTATATAAAATATGTAGAGAAATCTGAATCTTTTCTTTTTCTTTTAATTTCTTCTATACTGTTGTAATAGTCACTTTTTGGATTCTTTTTCAGAGATTTATTTGCCTCTCACATATTGCCAAGTATGTTTGCATCTCTTTTACTTTATCCTAGCATACTTGGCATTCTACTGTTGTATATATATCTAGTCTTCTTCTGTTGAGCTCTTTTAAGATTGAAAGTTTATTTATTATGCACTTGATAAATGCATTTCTTCTGATACTACTTCTTCTTGTTATACAATGTATTTTCTTGATTATTTTAAGTTTTTTCCAAAAATAAGTCCAATTATAAATTGTGATTTCTGCTTCTGGTTTTAAATCTTTAACTGATCTTATTTCTTTTCACTCTGCTCCTAGTCTTGTATTTGTTACTAACTTGTAAAGTAGTCTTGCTGATATGTCAGTTCATCTGTTTTTCTACTCTAGGCAGTACTGTATCTTTTTACAACTGACTTTTTCGATCTATACTATTTCTCTACTCATTGTTCTCTTTTTTACTAAGTTATCTACTTTATTATTTCATTTGTCTTTATTGTGACTTTTAACTTTAACTAAATCTATCTAAATATTTTTTATTTTGATAAGATCTTTAATCTTCATTAATCATATTGCATTCTTTTTCTTAATAATCTTATTTCTGTCTACTTGATTTAGACTTCTACAAATGTTTCTTATTGCAGCATTACTATCTGTATATAACTCTATTTGCTTCTTCTTAGATATTGTAAGAATCATTGCCTAAATTGCTACCAACTCTACTGTCATTAACATTTACCATTCTTCTAATCCAAATACTAACTCTTCTTCTAGTCATTTTTGCATTTTGTTTGTTTGGACCCATCTAATACTCATATTGTTTTTAAATGATAGTTTTTTACTATCTTTCTTATTAGCTGTACTATCAGTATATATTATATATTTATCCTTGTTTCTTATAATGTTTCTTTTTAGAACTTCTGTTATTTCTTGACTAATATTTTCTTCTAGCTTTTGTTGCTTAATAATTTCTATCTTTAATTCTTCTATCATTATAAGACCCTTTAATTTGTTTTCATTTATTTTTGATCTATCTATTTCTGTCTTGTCTATTATTTGGTCTACCACTATCTTAATTTGATTGTTACTCTTACTTATTAATCTATCTAGAATTATATAAATGTTTTTATTTAATCTTATTCATTGCTGGCAACTGTTTTTTATTTGTTCTTCTTTACTTATATACTCTTTACATCTGTTGATTTTAGTTGCTACTTCATTTTCTTTGTACTTCATTTGCCAGTATTTGTTTAGTACTTTTTTTTTCATTTTAACCATCTTTTCAAGCTGTCTGTAATCCTGTATGCTATATATTATCTACTATTTTTTTCTCTATCTTCTGATATATGCTCTCATTTAACTTGCATTGTCTGTATATTTTGTTCACCTATTCTGAAGTATTTTTGCACTACTCTACTCTCTAGGCTGCTAAGCACTTTTGATTCAATTGCTTTAAACCATTCTGCTTTTTTTCCTTTACTTGATTGGCCTTAATAGCCTTTTAGTTGTTGCCATATAATTAGTTTTTCTTCTTTTGTATTGAACAGTTGGTTTAGATATATTAAACCAGTTTCATTTACTCTAACTGCTCCTTTTTTCTACAGTTGTGTATTTACCAGTTCTTGTATTTTAGTAGCATAACCAAACATTGTCTATAGTTTGCTTTCTGTTTTAATATTTATTTTTAGTTTCCTTGCTTTGAGTAGTGTAAGGCATGCTAAGTTGTTCTTTAAATATGTTTCTATTTCTGTTTGTTCTTTTGTCTTCTATATATTTTTCATTAAACCTGCTCTTTAACAACTTTGTATTATTCTTTGTCTTATTAGCTATCTGAGACTGTCTTGTCTGTTTAGTTTTGCAAAGAGGCCACTTAATTGCTTTATAATTAATTCTTGTTGCAATATTCTACAGCTGCTAAGATCTTTGTATTTTATTATACAGTTTTTTATTGTTTTTGCAGACTACTCTTTTGTTTGCCAAACTTATTATTAGTTGATGTATTTCATTTAAGCTTCTGTTTAACAACTTTGTTAGCTGCAACATATAGCTTAGTTTGG